>JBBYHH010056475.1:0-15804 GCA_038382905.1 Daphne laureola
TTGTGTTGTTCCGCCGCTTACGGCCTGATCACGGCGGCGTATCTGCGGTTAGCCCTCCGACCGTCCGAACACGGCCGTACGGTGGCTCCGTCGCGGCTCGATGGTTGCCGAGAAGACGGTGAAGGGTCTTGGTCAATCGGCGTCTTCTATGGCCGCTCTCCTTTTTCTCTCACACCCATTGAAGCAGTAATCTGCCTGTTAACGTTTTCGTTTCGTCGCTTTCAACTACCTATTTTACTATTCGAAAACGTCGTTTTCCAGTACAGTTCCGATTTCAGTTTTTAAAAAACTCACATCCCTTTCTTTCACCGTTCTAACCATCGAAAACCATAAAAAAAATGTAGCGGTATAAAAAAAAAAAAAATTATTTTTTCCAAAATTTTAATCAAAAGAACATAACTCTTGTTTTTATTTTTATTTTTTTATATACATATTTATGTGTGTTTTGCTCAGTGATTTTGTAACACTGCATCTAGGGAATCTAGTTTATTACTTAAAAATTTAGCTAGAGATTTGAAGTGCTTGGATTTTTTGTGCAGGTTAATATTTGGAAGAATGAAAGTTGTGCCTGGCCAGTGGCTAACCCAATTCTCACCTGTGCTTCAGTTTCTGAATCTGGATTTCCCAGTAACTTTGTGGCCAACCCTTTTCTTTATCCCCTGGTAACAACACTTCTGACATGATTTTACTTAATTATTTTTGTTTGATTCTTGTGGGGCCACTTGAGAGTTTGTCTCTTTTAAGCTATGAAGCAGTACAATATAGGTCTCATTTAGACCCATTAAAAAAAGAAAATTGAGCTTAGCTAAAGTATGAATTGAGGAGAGCAGAAGTGGCTGTGTTCTTTTGATGATACTTTTGGTAAATGTGGTGAAGTATTTGAAATCAATGTGATATTTGTGAGAGAAGAAATTGGAGGAAATCGTTGATTTGATGGTTTTTTTTTTTATGAAATTTTGATGAAAAAATGAGTGAAGAACACATCAAATTTTAAACTTTTCCCTCCACGTTTTTTCTCACAATCTTCCCTTCATATTTGAAAAAATCAATTTTTTTCCTCCATATACCCTATGAACAATACAGCCTTCATTGCATTAATGAGTAGAATTTTGTTCCAAGGGCTGAAAAGCTGTACTTTTCTATACCATACCGGTCTTCTAAACTCTGTTAGGACCACAACTTCATCCATACCTGAATAGGTTTCTAGTTGAGATACCTTACATGATCTGAGTAGAAACTTGTAACCTAATGCTGTTCTACCTCTAACATGGTGTCTTATTGAATCTTGCTTTTTCAAAATTTAAATTTGTCTGGCAACAAGCTGATTTTCCCTCTGTAGTTTCTTACTGATTTTCCTTCAGAACAAACTATTCAAATGCAGTTGCTCTGTGCAATTTATGCAGTTGATAATTAGATTTTTGTGTACTTGAAGTGGTTGGGAGTATTGGTCTTAAGTCGGGCATTCTGAAAATAATATACATCCGTTTGGGTCCAAATTGGTCTTTATTTTTGGAATTTCAAGACTATTTTTATGCAGTATTTGTCACTTAAATGTGACATGTCCCTCTAACATCATATGGCTTTAAGGCCTATATATCATGCCTTTTCATTTCTCTATTAAAACCATTTTCTGTGTTAACCTCAACTATTTTGGAGTTAACCCGTTTCCAAGGATCATCACCATCATGTTTTGTTAGTTGATTATGACCAAGAAAGATGGAGGTGCTATATTGACAGGCTTGTGAATATACGTTATGTCAAGAACTAAGGGATCTCAATACGTGTAAAGAAGATAAAAAGGTGGATATACTACTACTGAGTAAATAGTGTCAGAAGTGAGGAATGGCTCAGAAAGTTAAACTTTAGTGTCCAATGAAATGAATTTCTCATTGAAGTATAGAAATTCTTTCGTGATATAGGTATAAGTTGCTGATTTTAACTAAGATGAACATGTTGCACTGGAGATTGGAGGTATGGTAATGATAAAACTACAGACGGGTGCAATTCTCATGGAATCAAGGACGCTTGTGTTGTTTGGTGTTGGGTGTGTTTGGCAACAGCTTTTTCAAGTAGCTGTTTATATTTTGAAAAAGCTATGAACGGTAGTTTTTTTTAGATTAGTTGTAGCTGTTTGGATCTCAACCATTAAAAAGTTATTCAAAACCCAACAGTTAATTGAAACAGCTATTTCCCAAACGGACCCGTTATCATATCCAGTGAAGACTGAAGGATAGTTTGGAGCATATTCTATATCCTAAACATAAGAGGGATGAGGAGAACTGGTCATGACAGTAACTTATGAGAAAAGCTAGATTATATTATCCAAGCTAGATTTTTCTTTTCTGGTTGAAATTTATCTTGTTCATTCATTCCCTTGATTATAGTAGTTTGGTAACATGGCTTTAAATTTCTCTAGTGCATTCACTTGAAGCTAATTGAGAGATAACAAATGGGAGTTTGTTTGGATGCTGCGTCAATTGATTCTCATGCCAAACAAACTTCTGGCTATATGTAATTCTAAACAATGCTATCAATGAATGAATCTGTAGCTCATCAAATCAAAGCAGATATAATTATGTCTAATTTCAGTTGGAAATATAGTTGGGGGATTACTGTTTTTTTCTCTAAAAGCAGATATTTCCCATTTTTTTGCATGTACTATTCAGGGGGATGCACTATACTTGTTTTATGAGACCAAGAACACCCTGACCTTGCATGGGGACATTGGTGTGGCAAAAAGTACTGATAAGGGTGTAACATGGCAGCAGCTGGGCATTGCTTTGAATGAGGACTGGCATCTCTCATTCCCTTATGTCTTTGATTACCTTGGCAATGTAAGTTAGACGAACTCTTCATTCTCACAGCCCAAGCTGGGAATCTGCTGTATCTTTTAGCTGGTGTTTTTACCTGCAATCTGACTTGATGACTTATATTAGCAGTTACTAGAAACAGTGTGCTGGATTTTGGTTGGTGGTCAACTTGTTAGCTGTGTGGTCATTCTTTGAAGAGTTAACACAATCTGAAATCAACTAGAGTTACCTACATATGAAGAAGCTGAGACATTATGGTCATAGGATTTTTTGGTCTTTACAGTATCAATCAACTCGCGACATTTTACAAAGTTAGTAGCATAAATTAACTGAGGTTTAAGCTTATTGACCAGCTCGCAAGTCGGGGTGAGTTGCGCATTTGAGCCAGTATATTATATAGACAAACACCTGAAAATTACCCTGAGATGATAATCAATTCAGTCTTTGTGTATGATAATATATTTATTGGAATTTCTGAAAGTAACATATCCATTTTAATGTTATTCTATCGTATTTGGTATAATTTATTCCTTTTATCTACCACACCAGATATATATGATGCCGGATGGAAGCGAGAAAGGGGACCTTCGCCTCTATCGAGCAATGGACTTTCCATTGAAATGGCAGCTGGAAAAGGTTGTAATGAAAACCCCCCTAATGAATGCTGTTTTGATCAATCATGATGGGAAGTATTGGAATTTTGCCTCAGATCGCAGAACCTATAGGAAGATGAGCAGACAGATTGAAATTTGGTACAGCAGCACCCCTCTAGGCCCTTGGAAACCTCTCAAGAAAAACCCTACCTATCGCACCTGTGAGAGTTTGGGAGCCGCAAATGGTGGTAAACCATTTGTGCACAACGGGAACCTTTATCGGATTGGTCAAGACCATGAGCTAGCAGTACGTATCTTCAAAGTAGAAGCTCTTACTGAGTATGAGTACAAGGAAACAGAAGTACCATTCCCTCTCGATAAGCCAAAGAAGGGGCTAAATGATTGGATTGGTGCTCGACGCCATCACCTTGACTTGCAGCAACTGAGCTCCGGTGAGTGGGTTGCAGTTATGGATGGAGATAGAGTATCATCAGGGGACTTGGCAAATCGTCTTTTCATCGGATATGCCTCTTTTGTAGTTGTTGCCATCATCGTTGCCTTGTTGGGTATTCTATCAGGGGCGATGAACTGTATTATCCCACTCAACTGGCGCACAGATTACTCCGGAAAGAGAAGTGACAAGCTACTGGCTTGGCAAAATGCGGATTTGTTCTCTTACAAAATGAGGCAGCTCTGCTGCTGCTTGAATAACTTAATATTGCTTCTCAGAAGCAAGATAAAACGGTACACATGTCGGGGTTATTTTGTTTTGGCTCTTCTCTTTTCAGCTGGTGGAATGTTTATGTGTTTTGGGGTTATGTACATTTCTGGAGGGAGTGGTGCTGAAGTACCTTACCCATTCAAAGGACATTACTCACAGTTTACTTTGCTTGCAATGACTTATGATGCGCGGCTCTGGAACTTGAAGATGTATGTAAAGCATTACTCAAGGTGTGCATCCGTCAAGGAAATCGTTGTCGTGTGGAACAAGGGTCCTCTCCCTGAACTGTCTGAACTTGACTCAGCAGTACCAATTCGGATCAGAGTGGAGAAACAGAACTCGCTCAACAACCGGTTCAGGATTGACCCATTGATTAAGACCCGAGCTGTTCTAGAACTGGACGACGATATCATGATGACTTGTGATGATGTGGAACGGGGGTTCCGGGTTTGGCGAGAGCACCCAGAGAGAATCGTCGGATTCTACCCACGTTTTGCCCATGAAAACCAGTTACTCTATCGTGGAGAAAACTATGCAAGGAGCCATGGAGGTTATAACATCATCCTTACAGGGGCTGCTTTCATCGATTGGGAACTTGCATCCAACAGGTACTGGAGTGATGAGGCGAAGCCCGGGAGACGAATGGTGGATGAGTTCTTCAACTGTGAAGATGTGTTGCTGAACTTCTTGTATGCAAACGCGAGCTCCTTGAAATCCGTTGAGTATGTGAGACCTGCCTGGGCAATTGATACATCAAAGTTTTCTGGTGCAGCTATAAGCAAAAACACACGGATGCATTACCAGGTAAGAAGCAACTGCCTTGTAAAGTTCACAGAAATGTATGGTAGTTTGGGCAACAAGTCGGAATTTAATGGGCGGAAAGATGGTTGGGATTTATAGTATTCTTTTAATCCTTCATTTTAACTAGTTAGTGGAAGTATATTTTTGTTAGATCCCCTGAAAGTTCTTGCTTGCTCTACAGTGTATCCGATAGGCAATTTTGTACAGTTTCCGTGTAGTTCAAGCTACTTTTGTAGTGTTTGAGGCGGGGAAAATTTGTCAACCAATGCGCAGCCATGGATTGTGTTAGTCTCTAACCACCGTTGAGTGAATCTGGGTTCCGTCCCCTTTTCTTTGTGTGCCATGTTCCCTTAGCACAATTCATTAATAGCATTAGTTTATCTGTTAACTTTGTCTAGTTAAATAAGAAGTTGTGCTAACTAATTATACTAAGGGGATATCGTGACACAAGGAAAAGGGGTTGTTTTTTTTATTTATTTCTTTTTAAATAGCATTTTTTTTTCCAATTTACCTAGATCAAGCATTATTTGACATTTTTAAAGGGTAGGTTTCTTAACAGTGTTTTCTTTCACACAATGCTTGAATTTGAGATTTTGCTTAATACGAGCCCGTTCCGCTCAATCCCAACAACTGTAGGTGGAAAAAGGGATAAAGTGATCTAGATTCTCATGGGCTTAGCTTCTATTTATGTGTTCTTTTGTGTGATATAGTAAAATATTTGATATTAGAAGAGAAAGTTACAGAAAAATAAAGAAAAAAATGGACGGAAATTAAAATTTTTGAGAGATCATACTACCTCTTGGTCACCTTAATTACACTCAATCACTCACTTCCATTCTTGGATTATAACTTATTGTAACTCAGTTCCTAAATAATAACCTATCAAGAAATTTACTAATTATGACCGTTGTTGAAAAATATCTATAATGGTTCCATTAATTTTGTAATTCTTGGGTTTCGGGTGCAAATTTGGCATTAAATTATGCTCAAACGTGCGATTTAACCACCATCCTTTTCATCGGCCTAAATTTAAGACTCAACTTAAATCATAAGTGCAATTTCACTTATGTTCAGTGGCAAATTAAATTTGCACCTGAAGCCTAATTCTTGCATAGCTACCTAAAATTATGGATCAATCCTAAACATCACTGCCGTTTAGTTCGCACATTGTCGATCAGTTGTCGCCTTTATGTTCACATCATCATTAGAAGAGCCTCACCCTTGCCCCTTTGTTCCCTCCCCCCACCACCAAAATCTTCCTTGGTTCCCTCCTTCAAGCACCCAAATCTATAGGCCTCGTTCTTGGGTAATCGACACCCAAAGTTCCTCTATTCCTGCCCCATTGGTGGACAAGATCTCTCGCCTCCATTCCCGACCCGTTGACACAAAAAAACATCATTGTTCTTGCCCTATCGACACAAGATCTTTAACCTTCGTTGTTGCGCCATCGACATCCAATTCTATCGCCTATGTCCCGCTAAGACCAATATATGCGTCTCCATTCCCAATTGTGCCAATCACAATTGCCGATAAAGTTGATTAGCGACTGGTTTATTTTTAGGCCTAAGTTGCGGCTAAACTGATGGCCGAAGAGCCTATTGGCTTCAAGGCCCAAAGGCCATACAACTCATCAACCCTTCTAGGCCACCTTCAAATCACCCAACTTAGCGGAACTCCTCAAAGTCGAACACGCAACCAACTAGTCAAAATAGGCCCGACATGAGACTTGTTGCCATTAATGAAAGTGGTACTTCTTGTCACTTGGGAATTGCTTAACATTCGCTGACATTTGACCCCTCTTAGACATGTAGGCTTTTACCTCTTATCAACCGAACTACCAAAAGGCACCTAGAAGGCCAACCTTGACACGCTAAAGGTGGCCAGCCACCACATCCGGACCCTAGGCTATTTACGGGCTTGCCATCAAAGAGCTTCCCTATAAATACTCAAATCATTTGCACTGCAAATGTATCCCAACTGAGATATGCATTATCTCTACTTTATCTTACTGAAATTATTGACTTGAGTATTGGAGGACCAGTTACCGGGACAACCTCAAATCAGGTCTATGACTAACCTTTCTTTGCAGGTAGAACACATTCTTCAACCATGGCCTTTCAGATCTCGAAAATCAGAAACCAAAAGAAAAACAATGTGGCCATCCCAGTAAACAATCAACCACCACTTTGTTTTAGCCCTCAATTTTTGTTTTTTCAATTTAACCTCATTTCTCATTTTCACCCACTTTCAGATTTAAAACTTTAAAGTCTACATTGATCAAATTCTTCTCAGACATTTGATCGAACACCTAGGTGTATGTGTATGTAGGTGATCATCAAACAACACATGTGGGATGACAAAGTGCGACGAGGATCAATATCTAAGCATAAGAAATCATGGAAACAAGTTACTTAAACACTAAGCAACAAAACACTAAAACATATAAATTTTCCTACTCTAGAGATGCTAAAATCTAAAGAAAACAACAATCAATATCAACCAACAAAATAGAATAAAGAGTAGAAGGATAGAAATCCCATCACATGATGATCCACAAGTTACCCCTTCAACCCCTCATGAATTTGAGGTTCAAGGGGCTAGAGCCCTTGCTAGGAAACTTGAAGAACAACCCAAAATGTTGTAATCTGATGAAATTTGTAACTGAGGACAATTGTTTATAAATTTTGGCCTAAAAGTCTATATATACTAATTCCAATGCCCCTAAATTCCTCTAGACAAGTTCGACATATTAACTATCAGATTAAGGGAAAAAAGGACTAAAGAGATTGTTACAGAGAAATTTTCGTGAAGCTCCGAGGTGGCTCCTTTCAATAATGCGTTGGCACGCTAGCGTGTGCTAGCTCGCACATATTGAATTGCATCAGGAGGACCACACATTGAAGGCTTGTGCGAGGCTACTAATTGCTCGATGGTCTAGTCTTGCTTGGTGACCTCCCTTTCATGCGCGCAAGTCTTCCATGCTACATCTTTCGCACTGAGCACCTCCACCTAACTAGCATAACAAGCGCGCTAGGCTAGCGCAGCATGCTAGCGCGTTTAGCATCCGCCAACACCTTTCAACTTATTTCTTTTGACTTCAGCTCCTCCATTTGGCTCGAGACTTCATGCCTTGCTCCGCTAATATCTAATCCACATCTAGGGGCTTCAAATGATGTGTTTTTAGCTCTTTTTTACCTCCACACCTAAAAAACATCAAAATAACAAGTAAAGTGCATTTTGTGATAGAAATTAAGCACAAATGATAAATTAAATACCTTAAACACCCAGAAAATGTGTATGTGAATGACTTACAACATCGAGCCACTGAATCACAGCCTTGGGTCTCTGATTCGCGATATTAGATCACCGATTTGAAGCCTAGGCTCACGATTCGGTAGCCTGGGCTCATATACCGATGACCTAGGTCTTGATTTAATGGCCCATGACCCCGATCTGGCGGCCCATGTCCCGATCTATGGCTTTGTGGTGATTTTTTAATGGTTCCGAGCATTCCGAAGGTGGTCCGGTGACGTACGACGGTGTGGTGGGTAGTGAAGTTTGAAAAGTTTTGCGCAAGAACTTGTTTGTAAGAAAATTAACTTTTTAGGTGAAAGATTTTCATAAGTTCAAGGAACAATTTATTAATTAACAAGGGTATTTTCGTACTTAACAAAAAAATTAGTTGAAAATTTAACGTCAGGACCACTATAGGACAAATAATCACGAATATAGGACTAAAATATGATAAATTTTTAAAACGAGAGCAAAATAAGACACACATTAAATGTAAGGGATTAAAGATGAACTTTACCTGTTTTTTAAGTTGATCTTTTGCAAAGGGTTTTTGTGTGTTTTGAACTTAAGTCAACCATCATTTGGTGTTCCAAGACTTGTTCTTTAACATTGAAGTGATATAGCATCTCAAAGAAGAAGAAGTGTTGATAGAGTTTATCTGTCGACGTGTTGACAACAACTGTTTTGCAAGCAAGTCTTGTTTCAGGCAAGTTTTTGTGCAAGTCTTGTGTGTCAGAAATTTTGATTAATGTACTGTTAGTCAGGAACTTGTAAAGTTCTACTTGTCAGGCATTGAGGATGTCTGGTTTGTTAGGCAAGTTGTTTTGTAAGTTTTGTGTGTCAGGAATCTTGGTTAAAGTCCTAATAGTCAGGCACTTGCAAAATCTTGTTTTTCAGGCATTGAGGATGTCTTGTTTGTCAGGCAAGTGTAAAGACCCGTGTGTCAGGAAAATGTGTGTATAAGTCCTGCGTGTCAGGCATCATTTATAATGGGTTTAAACTTTCAAGTAATACTTGAGGAGATGACTTAGGTTAAGAGGACGAAACCTCTATAAATATGGTGTTCTTTATATTTGTCTTACTTATGCTCTTCATCACAGTGTTGACAATATACTTTACAAGTGGTTTTTTAAACTGTGTTTTCATCAAAGTGTTGATAGTTTGTTAAAGGTTTTGTTTTTAACTTGTAAAAGTTTTTGTTCGGTGAAAGCCAATTCACCCCTCTTGGTCATATTACAGGAAGTGCTAGGTTGTGTGCTAGGTGTTGGCACTCCCTCATTTGGGCATTCCTCCGCGAGGTCCCGCTGTGGGGATGTTGGGTGGGGTCTCTGTAGGGGGATTTTTGTGAAGTGTTGTGCCTCGCTCAGGTTGGGTGTGGTTTTTCCAAGTGGTTTCAATTTGTGGAAGGTGGATAAGCATTTTAGTGTGAAGGGTGCGACGAGAGTGAATCATATTCGTCTGCGAGCATTGGTTCCATGTGGTGCTCAAGTTCTCAGTTGGGAAGGTGGAACGGTAGAGGATAGTGAGGTGATGGTGAAGGTCGTGGTTTTTTTGGTAATGGCAGGACTGGGTGGGGCCTCGTCCAGCCTGACGCCATGATCTATCATTCCGGAAGCCAGTGGCGGATCTAGGGTGTAAAATCAAGGTGAACGGAAAAAGGAAATAAAACACACTCAATAATAGATAAATTCTTGACATGTGAAAGTACAATTCTTATATAGTATTCATCAAGAATTTGATAAAAAAAAATATAAGAATTGTAAATCAAAATACAATAACGCATATTTAAAAGTATATAATACTCTATCTGAATTGCGCTTTACGATCTCCAATAGACTCGAAGTGATCAAGCAGTGCCTCTGAATCAATGTCATGCACATATTCCTTTTCAATGTGAAGCATCATACAACCTGAAAGGAATCCGTCTTCCATTTTATTTATAAGCCGAGTTTTTATAACTTTCATAGCTGAAAATGCACGCTCCATAGTTGTAGTGGAAACAAGAAGTATCAAGACCAAACAAATCAATTTATCAATCAAGGGAAAAAGCTTCAATAGGTCTGTTTTATCTAATCATCTACATAATTGTGCAAGAGAAGATAATTTCTGAAAATCCTTATCATAAACTACTTGACACTTGTAATGCTCCAATTGTAACCTTAAAACTCTTACCTCTGATGTATCAAAATCATCAAGATAGAACTACTTTGAAAGTTTGCAAATCTTGTCCATATCAAACTTCTTGATCTAATTTTTAGGATCCAATGCAGAGCTGAATATCTATAATCACATTAAACATGTCAAAATTATAGTAATGTTCATTTGTAACAACATCATGTTGTTGACAACCACGACAAGTGCCCATTTTAGACATTTCAAGACCATGATCTTCACCAAATTGTTGAACACTTTGTAAAAAATTATCCTAACCATCTTCCCTCAATGCTTGAAGAAGTGTCTTTGTACTTGAAACTAAGTTCATAGCATTTACAATGTTTTGTGATTGCTTTTGTAGGGCTTGAGAAAGTAAATCAATGATTTCCATAATTTTGCTAGTGAGCAATAAACAAAACACAGATTCAAATACCCTCAATGGCTTAAGAAAACTTTTTGCATCATCTCTTATACTTCGAGTGAGCTCTTTAGATGTCATCATACTTTGAAGAAGTTGGGTGACTTCTTTAAACACATGAACCAACATATTAACCAAAGCAAAGTGATGAGAACCCCATCGAGTCATACCTGCTCTTTTCAAACTACATACCTGGTTAAGTTCTTTCCCTGTTTTAAGATCTCCAATTACTAAACTTTCTGCAATTTGTGTTTCTTGAATGAGTAAAATCTATTTTTAGTCCATTAACTTTAAAACGTGTCATATTTTGATCTCATTTTAAGAATTCATCCTATTTTGATCCTAAACGTATGCTTTTTTTATCCTGTTTTGGTTCTACCGTTAAATTATTTGTTAATTTAACCATTAAGTAAGTAAACTTTACATAAATGCCCCTAAAATTATAGCCTAATTACACATTTAATAAAGTTATAACTATCGCGTGTGCACTAGGGTGTGTAATTCTTGATCACAAATAGTAGCAAATGCATAATATGTTTTAAATTTGTAGCACATCTAGTTCGCGCACTTGTCTTATCGTAGTAAGTGACTCAAAAGAGGGATCGACCCAAAGAAGAGAGTTTAGATACAATTTGGTGATTAATGCTATTCTACTTAAATATGAGGATGGCAATTGAAGTGGAATGATGGAATAATGATGTGTGAACAGTAACCAAAGCGATTTTGTGAAGTAAAACAGTAGCTCAAGACACAAGTCACGAAGAGGGGTAAAATAGTAAAATTGCTAAAATGAGTTTCAATCAATTAAAAGGCTCTTTTAGGGGTTGCTATCTACGGCAAAGGTTCACTATCATCATCATATCATTCAAAGAGATGGATGATCAAATTCTGATTACTTTCCTCTCGGACAAGTAAACATCCTCTACCAAACTAAGGCTTTAAGAACTTTCATCCTCTAAAGATACTTAGCCTAAGGTTAATTCCAGGAACATAATCAATGCATTAATCAATATCCACGGGCCATCTCGGACTCCGACTCAACTAATCAATCGATTTCTATAGTCTAATTCGACAACTTCCCTCTCGGGCTCATTATCTAACACCTAGATGACATACTAACATGGTGATCAATCATCCAACATGCATACATGTATAAAAGGCACAAGGAATCAAGATCTAAGCATAGATAGACAAGATAGATGATAGCTAACCTTCTAGGTATAAAAGACACCAGAAGTATACCAGATTCGCATGCTGAAAAATGAGGGGGGTTAGAGAGAGAGAAAACCGTGAGGGGGAGGGAAGAAGAGAGATACGCTACAACCAGAGAGCAGCCACAACAGAGAGCTAGAAACACGGGTCAACAACAGGAGAAGAAGATCAAGGCATGTGAAGACAGGGCAAATTTCAGCAGGGTAATGACAAACAAGGCAACCTCATATTTTGTTACAAATATTCCAGCTTGGTGCGTAGAGAAGGACCTTTGGAACCTGTTCGAACGACATGGATGGCTAGAGGACGTATACATCCCCAGAAAAAAGACAAAAACAAGAAGAATATTTGCTTTTGTACGCTTCTTGGGTGTGAAAGACACAAAATAACTGGAATCAGAACTACATGGAGTAGAAATACACTCATCTAAGTTACATGTCAACCTAGCAAGGTTCACTGACCAACCGAAGAACATCCAACCATCACACCAGGAACCTATCAAAGCAACCTCTAGCCAAAATAACAGAAAAAACAACAATCTCAGGGAAGCAGCAACAGTGGCAGAAAAAACCCGACACAAACCAAGCAACAACAAAAGCCACAATTCATGTGCACACCAACCTGGAAGATAAGAAGAAACTGGAATCGGTCCTCATTGGAGAAGTCAAATGCTTGCGTACCCTTATCAACATCCTGAACATTTTTTATGAGGAGGGCCTAGGGGATTTTTTAATAAGATACCTAGGAGGACTCAGAATCCTGGTCGATTGCAACTCAAAGGCAAAAGAAATAAGCCTAAGAGACCAGAAGAAGGTTTGGCTCCTTCGATGGTTCAACTGGATCGACCTCTGGCGTCCACAACTCTGCCAAACATGCCGCATAGTATGGCTTAACATGGTTGGTCTCCCGGTGGAAGTTTTAAACAAAGAGTCCATCCACCTACTAGGAGCTTGCTGGGGAAGAGTACTCACCGTCGAAGAAATCACAACGCCAAAGGTCCACATGAATAGAGGCAAAGTTTGTGTATTAACCAAGGTGATGTTGCTGATCAACGAGTCGGTACCTATTCAAGTAGATGAAAAACCGATCCAAGTTATGATAGTGGAAGACCCAGACTCAAGTGTGGATTTTAGCCCCAGATTTTCTTCAGACAACTCCTCAGAAGACGATTCAGACTTTGTATCAGCCTCCTCCTCCTATGGCTGGCATGAACAGAACCTGGAACAGCTCCTCCACCATTCACCGGAAGCTGATCGATCCGAAAGCCGAGGAAGCCAGCCTCAGACTGCCAATGGCCGAATCGCGTATCGGACCATCAGTTCATCGCCTCGGACCAGCAGTTCATCACCTCGGACCAGCAGGTATTCGCCTCAATCACACTCCAACCTTTTTGAAGCTTTTCACCATTGAAAACACACAAAGTCAGTAAATCGTCTGAAGAAAAGATGAGTACCTGTCCACAGCCACCGCCTCACCAGTCTCGAGTTGGGCGGGCCCAAAACCAGCCAGTTGCCAGCTGTCACCACCCCAGTGATGGGTCGGGAATCGGAACGTGGATCAGTAAGATGAGGTGATACTAACATTAAAAACTGAACCTAAAAAAATTTCTTAACTTAATTTTATGTTCTCTTATTTTTATCTAACGTGTTTTACAAATTTTACGATATTTTGGATTATGTCGAAAATCTGTATCCAAAACATGTTAGCGGTTATACGAAAAATCGCATGAACATACAATATATATATAGTTGGGGTCAGCCCAACACCAGATACACCAGAAAAGAGTCTCGTCCGCTACGTTGGGCAATATCTCTCAGAGTAAAGTAAAAATAATACAGACCATTAGCGAGCAGTAAAAATCATAATGATTCCTAACCAACATATGCATACTACGTCCTACAGAGCCGAATGTTTTCCAAAAGGAAAATGTACTATAGTCGAGTGGTCGGGTCGACAAGACTCTAACGACCTACTTGAGATACCGCTGCTGCTGTAATAAACAAGTAGAAGTTTAACCGTTAGTCACAACATATGTGCGTGCTCGACCATAAACTTAAATTATTAACATGCTTAATCGAGACTACCCCCAAAACATAAACATGTACCACTACGAGAGTGGTCTTATACCTCTGGTCACAAAAATATGGAACGACCAGGCGGAACTATTCTGTGGGTCGACTACCAGGGTCTCCTAAAAATTATAAACATAGTGGGGGTGAGTCCTCGAGAGGTGCACAGTAAGGGTTAGGTAAGGGTGGCGGGTTTATTATTTTGAAAACACCTGCATAAAAGGATTAGCGTGCAATGTACTAGCAAATAATAGAACCTAATATAATATGGATCGTGATATGCAATACAAGGGTCCCGTAGGACTTTGGTGGTATTCTTACTTTCATGTCTCATAAAGCGCTCCGTACCGGCAAGGGGCATACAGTCCCCATAAACATCATACGGTCGACAATCGACCAACCTTAAAACCTTAGAAATCCCATCCTTAACATATCTCAGTTATGTGACTGGTTCTCCATGATAAAAATCCTCCATTCCGTTACCTTACCATGAAACTAGTCTCGGGGCTCACCGTGCCCCACCCTCGACCCAGGAACTAGCCGTTAACTAACCTAATAGGCATCAGGAAAATCAAAATGCATATTAAGAAAGCTAAACCCCTTACCTACTGGCGTAATACTTTCTTTGACAGACCGAGCAATCAAGAGTCCTAGGAAGTTCGGTGTGAACTTCGGGATCCCAGCCACTAGACAATTACATAATCATATAAGGATCTAAACTTTCCATCCTTAAACATTACTCATACATAAACACTTTATTACTTAAAAAATTCTTCATCTTTTAACTAAAGTCAACTTAAAGTCAACACTTAGTCATTTTTTCATACTTAATAAATTTTTCATCTTTTGATTAAGGTTAACTTAAAGTTAATATACTTAGTCCACTTTTTATTTTTGGTCAACCTTTTGAGGAAGTTTGTTACACCCACCTAAGGTCTGGTAAGGTTCCTCTGAGGTAGGGTGGCTGATGAGCAAGATATTGCAGGATGAAAGTCTGAAATTCAGGTACGTGAATGCGTTTAATTATGAGTTTATTTCAGTTTGAGTATTGTTTGGTAGGACTCTGTTGTTGTCGGGCTATTGGTTGTTGTGTGTCTTGAGTATTTTGGGTTAAGTGTGAGGGTGGAAAAAGGGGAAACAAGAATTGGACAGAGGGCCAGGCGACTGGGAGTCGTGGCAGGCGATCGCCTGGCCTCAAAGTTGAAAAGGACAGAGGTTTAGGCAACCAGCCAGGCGAGCGAGGCTCCTGGAAGGCGATCACCTGAACCTAAAACTGGAAGGGGGTAGACGGTCAGGTGATCGACCAGGCGAAGGAGCCCTGGCGCAGGTGATCGCCTGAACCGTTTGTACATTTGGCTAGCGGGCCAGGCGACCGGCCAGACGAAGGAGCCCTGGTGCAGGCGATCACCTGACCCCAGGTGAAAAAGGACAGGGAGCTGGGCAAGGGGTCCAGGCGACTGGGTAAAAACCCAGGCGATCGCCTGGAACCTAGAATCTGAATTTCAGGAAAGCTTTAAACGCGAAAACTAAGTTGCTCTCATTTCATACAAGTTTCATCTTCTTCGTTGAGAGAGAGAGAACTCAAACCTTAAGCCTCCAACACTCCCAAATGCTCAATCTTAGCCCGAAATCGAAGGAAATTGATGCTACATGCAGGATTCTTCATCAAAGGGAAGAATCTACAAGAGGAATTGCAAATCATTCACCGTTTGAGTGATTTCTGGAAAGTGGG
>JBBYHH010056586.1:0-15804 GCA_038382905.1 Daphne laureola
CTTTCTTGTTCTTTGTATAAACTATTAGCAGGAGTAAATGAAATTATAAAATTAGAGAGGGTGAAAAGGGACATGGTTAGGTTTTCCAGTTTTCTCTCTCGTGCTGCATCAGCTCCACCGCCGCCTCCGCATCGTCGTTGATCAGAGAGCCGTCTTCGGAATCGGCTGGGCTCCAGCTTCTTATTTCGAAGGTGGGATCGTCTAGTTCTAGCGCCGGTGAGGCTCACCCTGCCTGCCTCAAACCGCGATTTTGCTCTTTGCTTCCTACCGCCGTCGCCTATAGATCTGCTCCGGTGGTGAGGTGTGCGGCTCTAGTACAGACCGCTTCGTCGGCCACCACCAACACTCCACTGGTTTCTGCTGGTGCTGTCAATGGAGGATTTGCATTTCATTTTGATGATTTTTTCAACAACAGGTTCCAGTTTACTCCGATTCTGGTGGTTCACGACGGTTCAAAGTGGGGTTCTTATGATCGAAAGATAGGAAGAATCTGCCCTGCTGCTGTCGGCGCTCACGACGGGACTCGCTCTAATCTCGGTGACACAAGAGGCATCATAGGGCACCCGTCTTGGTGGGGACTTCCGGATTCATGTGTCTCGATTTTGGCGGTGTGGGTTTTCGGGATGCAGTCACTCAGGGTCTTTGCATGGTTGGTGTTTTTGGTGTCAGAAAGTTAGTTGTCTTGGGACTTTGCCTGGGTAGTGGATCCAGGCGGACTCGGTTGGTGGAAAGTTCGTATGATGGGTGGTCGAGTGACGTTGGGTTCTTTTTTTTTGGCACGGTTGAGTCCGTACTTGCCTTGCCCAAGTACATGATGATGAAGGGGACAGGGTGGCTAGGCTATGGGTCTGCCTGATCGATCCCAGCGGGTATCATTTTGGCCATTTCTACATTATGTTATGCTTTTGAAATTTTCTCTGATTTTCGTTTTAGTAGTTTATTCTCTAAAGACTCGCGGTAAAGATTAGTTGTTACTCTCGATTGGTTCTTTCTGTTGGTTCTTTCTGTCTGATTGTTCAGGAGCGCATTATCATGGTAAGTCGGTACAAGTTAACTTCTTATTGGGAGTATGCCAGGATACCGAAACATGTATCACGACTGTTGTTTCGCCATGGCACAGGTGCCTTCAGTCTCGAAAGGGCTCTTTGTCTGGATGGTTAGACAGAAAGCCTCCGAGTGGGAGTTTTACTAGTCTAGTTCCTTTAGTGTGTCTATTATGCCCTCGTGGCTATCTTGTTGCTCCTACTAAACTTATATGTTTGACTACTCTTGTTCCAACTTATTTTATTTAATGAAATGAGCCACCACGTTCAAAAAAAAAAAAAAACTATCACCATAGGCCTAAGTCTTACCTTCTTTGTTTTCTTTTTAATTCAATTTTGAGTGGATGCATTTCAAAAAAAAAAAAAAAAACTACATGAGAAACGTGTGGCAACAAAGTTGACGATGAAGATGAAGCATAATGGTGACTGTAAAAAAAAAAAATCAATACACTTATTTTATTAGAGATGAATCCAAATAAAACAAGCCTGGAAAAAAAGATAATAGCACCGAACAATGACGTAAAAGTACCTAGACAAATAGCTTAATATGCTACCTAATAGCCTTATAAAATCAAATTCACAAAGCAATCTTCAATTACATCATCCCCAACTAAAAGGGTCCATGAGAACTAATGTGGTTGAGCATCCAACACCCATTATATGCTCTATTTGAGATGGAGCTGACACGTCACAATAGTGCGCTGATGCGGGAGATAGGAAATAGATCTGCAGATGACAAGCAAAAGTACCAAACAGTAAAACTGAAGCAAAACTAAAACACACTCAACAACCAATAAAATAGGGTTCGAAATAAAGTAATTGAAAATATCAAAACTTGGGTGATCCTCACACCAACCGAAAAGGAAAGAGACCCCCAAGATCCAAACGCAGAACACCCACGAGCTAATTGGGGGAGCCCGACACCCCGCCAGCTTGGGAGCCAGAACGTCATTGCTCCAGGTAGGGCAAGCTCTAGCTCAACCCTATCGATTTAGAGGGTTGACCGCTTAGCAAACCAAAATTCGAGAAACGTGCGACTGGTGCCGCCAAATCAGCCCGACCCGGATAATCTAGCAATGCACTAGCTAGCCTTACCTTCCACCTGCACCAACTTCGACGTCGGAGAGACAGTTGCTTCCAGTGCCGAACGAAGCGTGAGAAACTTTAAAGAGCACCAACTCTGCAAAACAAGCCCCCCAAGCGCTAGAGAGTCACGCAACAAGCAAGGTAGAGACGACCCTACAAAAACAACCAGAGCGGCGACAACGCCGGATCCAATCTGACCAGATCATCGTCGCGACACAGGCAGCGAAGACTCCCTCCTAACGTTGGACAGGCCCCCACGATGTTGGGCCAACCGCGAAAGCAGCGCCGGTCGCCCACAACCAAAGCAGCAGCGAGCCGCAGACAAGAACCCAAACTTGCGATTATGAGAAAACAATCAATTGGAAGCCCCTTCTTCTGTAGATGCCACCAGCCAAGGAGAGGAGAAAACAATCGAGGCTCGGGGAACCGAGCCGATAGAAGCCCTAACACACACACCGACGAGGAGATGCAGTGGCGGTGGTAGGTAGATGAACGATAACCATAGCGGTGGCCCCAAATCAGAAATTTGCCAGTAAACCATTGCGGCTAGGGTTTAATTAGTCTTAACATGATGGTGGGTTTGAGAAAGCAAGTTTTTGTTTATATACTATCAAAAGTTGGCGCTAACAACTCCCGATCACTCGACTTAAACTTGTCAACAAGAGTTTACAAATTAACTTTTACCTAATCTCCATAATCAATCAAATACATACTTGATATCAACCCCACTCAATAACGTTCTTAATCTGCACGTCAAATCAAATATTGGCATGCTAGCATAAGAAGTTCAAAACACTATCCAATATATTGTTTTTTTTTTCATTTTCTTAGGCACTTCTCTCTTCACCGCTACGCCAATGAAAATATGTACTCCCTTCGTCCTAAAACATTGAATCGTATTTGTTTTTGGGTTACCAAAAAGATTTCATCGTTAATCTTAAGAAAATATTTTCACACAACTTTTACCTTTTAATCATCAAATTTCATTTTTTATCTAAAAAGTTACTTTTATCTTATATGACACTTTTAATTACTTTATTATCCTCAAGTTTCCATACTTCTTAATTAATCATTGTGTCCAATCAAATGCTTAAAAAAATTTAGGACAGATGGAGTACTATAGGGCCGCAAGAGAGAAGCTAATATGGTTTTGTCAAACAGCTCTTTGCTTTTGTTTTGTAGGGATTTTGATGGACAACGTTTGAAAGTGATTTTGGTGGATTAGGGAGATAGGGAATTGGAGAGATTTGAGTTTGAAAGAAATTGATTTTTGGGTTTCAATGTTCAGATTTCTGGTTCATCTCGTTCTCCTTAGCTACCACATCGTGGAGGATATGGAGGGGTTCAACAGTAGGATTTTAAAGTTTGTGAGTAAAATTGTTAGGGTTATAGAGTTTAATAAGGTTAAATTAAATTATTAATTTTTAAAAATTAACGGTCAACACTCATTTTTTACGGTTAAATGAGGAAGTTGTATATTTCTACAAATCTCAGGGGGATTTTTTTAGAATTCCAAAAATGCAGGGGTGGAGAATATGATAAACCTCATGGAGTTTTTTTATAATTACCCTTCATAATATGATAATTTAAGGAAAAAAAAGGTTAAAACTGTTAATTAAACATTTACAAAATTCACAGAAAAACATTTAAATGTCCTACAAATTAAAAATATTATCATTAAGAAACCTATCTTCAAACAAATTTAGATTGTTAACTTAAATACATGTAAAACTATTCCCAAACTTAAAAGAATACAAACTAGTCCTCACACTTATAATGCAACTACAATTAAATCTTCAAACTTTTAATGCATTTACAAATTAGTCCTCAAACTTGCAATGCATTTAATCTTAATTTTTTATGCATTTACAAATTAGTCCACAAACTAGACGTCCTAACTCTACATTTATTAGTTCCAAAACATTTTAAACATTTTAAAAATTAACCCTCACACTTATAACACATGTAAGTATTGTACTAATAAGACATTTGCCTCTTTTCGGGTAAAAGAAGAGGAGACCTGTTGACAAGCTCATGGAATTCAAAATGGTGGAATTTATATGAAAGGTAAATTGTCATTTTGTGTTCTTCTATTTAGGTTGGCCAGTGATATTATTTGAAATTAGGTTATTCTGATCACATTCTCGTTCCCCCTATTAATTTTTAAGATTGTTTTTTTCATATGTTCTTCCTTCAGTTCTCTTCTAACACATGTCCTATAGAACATACTTAATTGCTCCAATACTAAGAATAAACACCAAATTTGGGGACCCATACTAAGAACTAGCTAACATAAACACATGTAGTGTGACTGCACGTACACTAATTATCAGTTTTGTGCACACCGTCTTCTTGCATGACACGTAGTGTTGCGAAAAGTTGGGTAGTGTCCAATTATTGTGCAATATCAATGATAGATGGTGCGAAGAATCTGTCTCTGTTTTTCGACGTGTGAACAATACAAGGAACAGGAATATGCTCCAAGGAAGAGAGGCAAAGTTATTAAAATTAATCACTTTGTGGTTGGAGAGAGATCTAAATAAAATCTTGTAAAGCTTAAGCAAAACTAATAATTCAAAAAGGTTTAATTATACGCCTACCACAACAACATGAAGCTTCGCAGTTGAGGTGGCGTCGCTTCCTAATTAAAGCATATTATTACTATATGGTAATTAAGGGAATGTGATACATCTTGTAAGTTGTTTCCATCATCATCACACCTAACAATATAAACTATTGGGCATCATAGGCAGCCCATGAATTAGGGTTGTAATTAATTAACAGCAGAAGTTTCGAATCATGACATAAGTAATTAGATACATTATAGGTGGAATGGAATCTAAGCAAACTAATTATGATGGGTTAGCTAGCTTCTTTGTTTTTTGTTTTTTTGTTTTGATAAAAAGGGGTTGAGAATACCGGAAACTCGAACTCGAGACATCTACAAATGTTTTCATGAGCATGACCACTAGGTCAAATGCTGAGGATGCTAGCTTCTTTGTTTTTATTTTTTCTAAAACTTCAGTAAATTTAGCGTGTTTTTAATGAATTTTACTTACTATTATATGTTACGAGTACAATAAAGAATAAATGGTACGTCGTCAGTTTAACATGTTAATTTCTATTAAATATATCGGTCTTGTTAACGGATGTTCCCAGGACACTTCTTAAGAGTATTTTTATTCTTTTTTCATGTATCAAATTTTTTCTTATCTTGTTTCATTATAATTATTACATGGATGAAAATGTATAAAAAATAAAATAAACGTACTCTTAAAGGGTGCCCCTGAAGTATCCGTTAACATTTTCCTAAATATATTATGGTGGATATATATATCAGTAAATTGAAGTTTTACTAAAAGTGATCTGAGAATGAAGGATGCAAAGGGAAAGAAATGGAAAGTTAAAAGGAAAGGGGAATGGTCCCCATATAGGATAGGATAGGAGTAGCGGTTACACCATCTTTTGGGGCCAGCTGGGGTGAGACCTGGCTGGGTTTCTGAGAAAGAGACGCGAGGGTGAGGGCAGGCCGAGGAAGGAAGGGCGGTATAGCCTACAGTAATAGGGTCCCCGCCAGCCACCAGTGCCAGGCCAGCCCTGCCTATAAATAAGAAAAGTTAATGAATGCTCTTAGATGATATTTATTATCTTTGGAAAGACCCTCCCTTTCTCTCTCTCAAAACTGCGTTGAGTTGTGCCAACTCTCTTGGCGTGACAATATTCAATTTGCAATTGCAATTGCAATTGCATCCATCTTTCTAGGACCACCCTACCTCAACCATCTAACCTATCTACCTTCTTATTCCTATTTCTCTTTTTTACTACTTTCTTCTCCACCTTTTCTCTCACCGTCTAATTTAATTTAGATGAATGTCTCATTTGGCCACTAATATTTATCTTTTGGACCCAAACTATCACTATTTTGAAGAAAAAAAAAAACTCAAACTACCACCGTCATCTATAGTTTCGGGTCTTAATTCTCCATCACCGTTATAATTGCGTCGGGCCACCACTGACCAACGCCGAAAAATCTGAACGGGAAAAAAAACACACCGGATCGTAGATCGGGTCCTAGGATCTCCAGATCCTACTCTAGGGATGCCGGATCGCGGGTTAAGACCGACGAATCACAGACAAAGACAGACAAATCTCGGTCCAAAGTCAAGGAATAGTGGCCCAAGCCGCGAATTGGCCGTCCTAAGTCCCGATCTACAACCCTAGACCGCGAATGGTGAGTTTCGGTATCATTGGTGCCAACGGCGGTCAGGCGCACAGTGACATTGTTAACGGTAAATAGTGATAAAATATTAACGTGATGATAAAATGTGACTAATAAATTATTTCAGTGATAAATTTGGACCATTAAACTATGGAGGGTGGCCAAATAAGGCTTTTTTTCTCTCCAAAGTAATGGTAGTTTGAATCCAAAAGATAAATGTTAGTGATCAAATGAGACATTCTCCTATTTAATTTTAAAAGGATAATGTCAACACACATACACTCTTTTCGTCTCACTTAAAAAAACATATTATACATATATACATTTAGAAACTATGCTGACTAGAATAAACAGTAAATTGAGATTTTTATTAGGTGTGGTAGGGTGTAGTTAGAGAGTATGAGTTTGTTAATGGGATATTTTCTTCGTAGCTCATACTTTCACTCCTTTTGCATATTAAACCTAAATATTTTCAATCTTATGTTTTGATATTTTAACAATTTATCTTTAATTCCATTTGCATATTCATCCCATATATTTTCAATCTTATTTTGACATTTTAAAATTTTAACATTTTATCTTTTCTTGCTTTTTTTTTCTTAATTTTTTTTAATTTTTGTTTGTTAAAAGGATAACTTCCTTTTACCTTTTAGTTTAATTTCTTTTGCATATTAGTCTCAAATGTTTACGTACAATCTTATAATTTAGATGTTTCGTATTCTTTTCTTTTCTTTCTTAAATTTTTCTTCATATTTTTTGTATTATAGTAGCAATTAGGTTCTTTCTTTAGATGTGATGTGATAAAATATCTTTTTTTTCGTTCTCTTTAGTTTGTTGAAGGACTAACTCTCTTTTGATCGATGTATACTTTTTTTTTTCCTTTACATATTGTCTCTAAAATTTTCTACTTATGTTTTTCTCATTCTTTTTTTATTTTATTTTTGTGTATTATAATCAAATTGATTCCATTCGATGAAAGATAGTTAAGTACCCGTGGTGAAGCACGGGTAAAACAATACCTCGTTTAAATACAAATTCTAAAATGTGCTGAAAATGTAATAAGGGTAATAAAAGTAAAATTTACATATAAGATGTGTTCTTTTAAAGTGAAAAAATAAAATATTTTGGGAGAGAAAAGTTATAAAAAAAAATAGAGGCTATAGGAAAAGTAGAGAGAAAAGGTGAATAATCAACCCGTCCATTTCTAATTGTTATGTTTCTTTTACAACATCTAATCTGTTATTTTTTCAACATTTTGATATAAAATATGAAATAATTTATATGTATTAGGTACATCACATACAGTATAGTTTCTAATTTGATTATGTTAATAATAGTGGATAATATGTTTTATTACAATTTTCTATTGAAAATTCAATGGTTAAATCTTTTAAAAGATGTACTCCATAGATGAAGCTATTACATATATATGTTATAATATTAATTAATAAGGATTATTAAATACAATATCAGTTAATTAATGTAACTTTGATTCTAGGGAGTAAAGATATGAATTAAATGGTGTATATATGACAGAAATTTAAGACGGGATAATTGTGTGGTACTAGCTTGCAGTAACATTTTTTTTAGGGCGTCCGCAATTACGACTGACTAGACTAGGTAGCTGTGGCAAAATATGAAAGTTAATGAATTGAATATAAAGGTGAGAATAATATAGATCCTTTTTGTGTAATTAATTAGGAATGCAAGATATATCCCAAGGCGAGTACACATATCCCCCAATCCTGGTGGCTCCCCTATTTATACCCTCTGCGTATCCTCGACCTAGAGCTCGCTCTATACCCAAACACCTTCTTCATCTCTACCATTCTTGTAGTTTATGATTTCCGGTCAGAGAGATTAATTTGTTCTCAGGGTGCTCCACCATCGGATGAAGCTGCCAGCATGATCTTAACTTCCCTCTTGGATGAGGAAATGTCAGATCGTGTGGCAGTTTCATCTCTTGTTGCTTGCACCAGCTATATATATATGTGTGTATCAAACCCTAATTCTGTATATATATATATATACCTCTGAATCGCTTCTAGCTATGTCTTCCAGGTGCGTACAGGTATCGATCCGGACCTAGCTAGCTTAACGCTTTAACTTGCAATTATTCGTAGGTCGTCCAGAGCTAGCTGTCTGTTTTCTGTACTTTTTGTTTTTCGTTTTGGCTATCGGTCGGTGCAGGTGTTTTCTTGCTCTTTTTTTGGTCTTTTCGATGGTTTCGAGATCCGGTGCGGTGTGGGCGCTTAGGTGCTCGAAGCCTGACAGGTGTTTTTTGAACTTCCCTCCCTAGCTACTCAAACTGTTTGATAGATAAATTGTTTCACTGAATTAAAAACTTTGCTACTATATATCATTTCTTCCTCTCCGACTGCGTCTCAGACTTGTGCAACAACTCTTCTATATCTACCTAGGGCTAACCCCTCTCTCTCTCTCTTTGTACAAAGATTTACCAAACGTACTTTTTTTTTTGATGTTATGATCTCTGGGTTTTCATTCTTTTAGTTACTTCTGATCGGTCTTGGTTTTGTGCTAGTTTCATGTATACACAAATTACACACACACATACATATGAACGGTTAGAATTCAATGCATATTCTTCTGGGTACTTATAATAAATGTCTTCTGGGCCACCAATAATTATATTAGAGAGAAAGATGAGAAGGATATTGTGAATCTGGTAGGAACTCGGGCGGGAGGAGAGAGATGTGTGCAAATAGAGTGTCATTAAAGTCCAAAAACAATTAAGTAGAAGGCGAAATCTGGGGCAAGTAAACAGCGGTGCAGGAGTAAGTTTGTTGTAGTAAATGTGCAGAAAGCTGGTGAGTGGATTCTGCGACACATGATTTTGTGAGATAAGAAACCTGATCGTGAGACGAGCCTCAGCAATACAACAGAAACCTTGTCTTATATCAACATCTTCCATTTTTTTATTTATTAATCTAACATAATTTCTTGGCCATGTTTTAACGTGATGATGAATTAATATCTGGACTCATTTCTTCAACACCCTCATCCTTTTAGTTAATCTCTACCATATATATATATACATTCAAAATCATTTGGATTATGGACCATGTGGTTTAATTACTCTCCAGAGGCTCACTAGCTAGTTAATTGTTAGTGAGGTGACAGAAGTCAAAACACATGACCATGCATCATACATGGGCTCCCTTCTTCATCATCATCTTACAAAAAAACTAACAACAAATCAATACTCTTTTAAAACAAATCTCCCAAACTGTACTCACATTTGTTGTCACTTTTTTGGTGAAACCAACACGACCATTGTACAGTTTAAAATGGATGGCAAAGTCAATGTAAAAATGTAATTAATGGACAGGTCTCACGGTCCCCAAAGAGTACATTAAGCATTGTAGCTGTAACTTTTTTGAACTATCATTATTTCAATATTTACAGTTTACGCATGAAATCAATTAGAAAAGAGGAATTCAGAAATCTCTTATATATTCCAGCTTAATTAGGGATTAGAGTAGTTAATTATCTGATTAAGGTACACAGCTGTTGATATTGCTTTTGCTCAGTAACTTCTTTGTATCAGCAAACAAGGATCTGTTCTTCGGGGAAAGGATCTTGAAGAGCAGGAAATTGTAATTACCCGTTAATTTGTTTTTAAATTTTTCCCATGTTCCTATTTTTGCCTCGTATGATTTGGCATTTGGTGATTGGGTAGGAAGCTCTATTTGGGAAATGCAAGATTCCATGCAGCTTTCGGTTTCCTCTACTCCAAGAATACACAGAAACGATATACCATTACCATATATGCTACTTTTATTTTGGTAAATGACACCTGGCATCCCTGAACTGTTACCTGCTTTGCTTACTCACCCTCAAACTATCAATTATCAATTGCATTGGTTTTTCTTGTACTATACTGTAGGAGTATAATTTAGGACAATTGCTGCAACAGTTAATAGTTTTAGGATGAGAAAGCAACATTGGTGATATTTTATGGACAACTGACGTCATTTACCCTGACTTGATTCAGGAGTACTTTTTTCATTTGTCAGCAACAGCAATCCCTTATGGGTCAGGAAGGGCACCAAATAGAGAGTTTGGATAGGGACTTGTTACTGCCTCTTCTCTTGTTGGTTGGAACTAAAATTTGGCATCACTTACTTACTTCATCATTCTAATTCTGGAAACTCGGTAGTTGAAACTTTAATGCAAATTCTCACTCTTACCATTTTCTCTCTCAAAACAAATAAGGCCAGGTAAACTCTATCAATACTCTACTATAACTATATATACTTAAGAGTTTCCTTTTAAAAATTATCATGCATTCCTACTTATAATTTCAATTTTTTCAGTTAAATTTATTGAATTTTTAAGAAAACTGTTGATTTTTTTTTAAACTCTATTTGCAAATAAAGTTTTGACGTAATTATTTAATCACCCCTAATAACTAAAAAACATTAACAATTTTATCCAAAACTTTTCAAGTTTCATCCTTAACCCACCATACTTCTGTCCACCGTCGAATAGCCACTGAACCTCCGCCGGCCCTTCCAAAACCACCCAAGACCACCACCGGGCCACGGATCAAGAGGCTCAGGCCATGGATCACAACCCTATGCTATCGGATCGGAGCCATCGGCAGCCCAATCGTGACCCTAGGCTACCATGAACCACGGCTCTGAGAGATCGATTCGTGGTCTTGGGTAGCCAAATCGCGATTCTGAATCATCGATTCGCGGCCCTGGGTTTGTACACAATTTCCAAGAGCAATAACTTTTTTATTATATTTTTTAAAGGCAAAATAAGAAAGCTCCATAAACTTTTACCTTAATGTCCGTATTTAAAAAATGTGGCAATCAATTAGGAAGAGAGAGAGTAATTCAATAGGGAGTTAAATGAATATTGGCTATTGCAAGAAAATTGAGATATAGAGAACTGTCCACAAACTGAAATTCTAAATCAAATTTAACGTGTAAAAAATTAAATAATCAATTAATGGATCCATTTTATCTAAAATGCTCCATTCGTCATTAAAAAGTTGACATATGCAGTTACTGCTTAAGTACTTCCATTGGCATTTCTTTTTTTTTTTTTTTCTTTTGATATAAAGGGAATAGAGGATTAGGAATACCGGATACCCAAATTCAAAACCTTTACAAATGTTCTCAGAGACATAATCACTGGATCAAATACTCAGGACAAATTTCATTTTTTTTACTTTGGGAGGATCGTGGTAGCATGTTGAGTTGCCAATCATGGGCTAATTAAAGGTTCATTCAACAATGATCCGCAAAGTAGTTAAGGGGTATGCT
The DNA here is from genome assembly GCA_038382905.1 of Daphne laureola. Lineage (NCBI taxonomy): Eukaryota > Viridiplantae > Streptophyta > Magnoliopsida > Malvales > Thymelaeaceae > Daphne > Daphne laureola. Next base: position 11,646 of record JBBYHH010056586.1, read on the forward strand.
TAATGTCTAATCGGGCTCTATAGTATCATAGAGACTTTCGATTTGACCAGCCTTCCCGTTTTCAGATTCAATCAACTTTTCACATCACCTCTTACTCTCACATCCTAAATTCAAAAACACAAACTTTTATTGACAGACAATATTCATATCCACAATCTCGAAGATAGCCTCGGTTTGTAGTTTTCTTATTGGGTTGCGTTTGAACTTGGGTGTAATGGGCCTAAAGGTTTCAAAGAAGTCAATTGTCTGGTTCTTCAGGTCCAGCATTTCAGCCTCCACACCATTTCCAAGATATGTGGCAGGTGGGAATGGATCAACATAAAGAATGATATCGATGGCCCAATAAAAGAAGAGACCGCTCCAACAATGCCAATTACAAATTCTAAAATCCTCACTGCATATGCTGGTCAACTGCATCTACAGTCCTCATAAACATACAGAGGCAAATGAAAAAAATATGCTGAGCCTCCAGAGGAGACTCGAGGACTTGGAATCAAAGTGTTTCCTGCAAAGAAACGGTAGAAGGTGTCCAGCATGTAGCTCTGTACTTTATGGGAAGTTAGATGGATACTTCAACAAATTTACTCCACTTAGTAGGAAGAACAGGAGTGACAACAAGCTGGATACCGAACGCCCGCATAAGAGAGAGAATGAGCCCTAACTTTAGCACATGACATGACACCTCTTCATACAGCATGTAATAAAACATAGATTACAATCCATCCATATGCGAAACAATATCCTTTTCTCCTAATCTCTTCATGTGATTACTAGCTCCTAAGTATTATTAATAAGTTATAAGCCCCCCAAAACTCAGTACATAGACACTGTAAAGTAAACCTAAATGAGCTGTGCCCAAAAATTGACAAGAATCTGACTACATAATACTTGTATTTAGTTCATGAATCTGAAGCATATCTCTGATGATTGAACTTGCCTAATATTCACTCACATCTTTCATTACAGTGACAACCAAGGGGTTTCAGAAAGGTGGAATTGGATGCTGCCCAGACATTAGCCCATCACCTGTCTATACCATTAAACATATGATCATTGATCTTGCAGATGTCAAGATCCGACATTGGTTCAATTGGACGTTCATTGCCCATCATGTGAATACAAGAGCTAGAAGGCTCTCTGCTACATCCATCTGCAAATGAAAACGAGGTTATGAAAATAATACTAGCAGTGCATACCACAATTGGAATGGACTCCCTCATTACTTTTATTTCAGAGGCTAACTGGAGCTCTAGGGGTATACGTAGAACAAAGGAGAGGGGGGAACATCATGACAACTAGGACCTAGAAGCCCAGTCCACTGATCGTCTAATTAGCTCATCAAAAATGAATTAAACATTTTAGCTGGCAGCTTACCAAAGATGGTGCATAAGGAGGTTGGTGGTGGAGTGGACATGAAGTTAAGGCCAATATAAAATGCCATAGCCAATAGGATTGTCACCATTGCATAAGTTGGTACTGTCAATGCCCAATATCTGAGAATAAAAATTAAGAATAAATCTGCCTTGAGTACTACTGGTGTCCTTGTTACAAGTACAACTCCCTAAATTAAGCAACGAAGGTATGAATAAAAGTCCATTTTCTCATACAAGCAATCTTGCTCAATGAATCCTATATTGTGAATTACTTGTCCAAGGAAAAAATCTGTGACCAGACTAACTGACCTGCTAGGATAGTAGTTGATCCCCACATAGTGCAACCAGGATTCAGGAACATAAGCCCATACCAAAAAGATAGCTGCAAGTGAAAGTGGTGCAAATATCTTACTAGCCTCAGCAGTAAACACTAACATGCAATCCAAATAAATACTAGTACTAGAATGGCTAGTAGTAAACCGTAAACGAAAAGCGAAAGAGTCAAATTAAACAAAGCGTACCTGTAGCAACAATAGTTGTTATGGAACCAACAAACCCATAAACTTCAGAAGGTTTTAGGCCATGTTCCCCAGAAACGCCAAAGCCTGAAGCCTTGTCATCAGGATCAAGAAAAGACACAGTTGCTCTCCTCTTAGAGAAACTCAATATTCTTCTGGGGCTGTTGACAGAATGCAGCTCTTCCATACTTCCTAGAAGGGAAAAACAGAGGGAGCAGATGGGGTAATTCATGAATGAAGAGCTAATGGGTGAAACTAAATTAGAAATGAAGGAACCATGTGAAGCAATTCCCAACACAGTGGCAGCCATAATAGCATCTAAAGATAGTCAAGTTTAAATGAGTAACTATAGGAAAAGAAAGATCTGCGATGTTTCTAGATCAATCCCAATGGATTGGCGTTGAAGATCAACCAGGCACTTCTTATTACATTATGAAGCAAGGAAAGTCATGGGTGCAAATCAAGGCATCCATACTAGTAACTGAGAAGTCCAATCTCAAAGATACACTTAATCAGTCTAGAACAACTAAAGGTGTAAACCAATCAAGCCAAGCCCGAGCTCGTGAGGCTTGAGCTTAGTTCCGTTTGCTTGGCTAAGGCTCGAGCTTGTGAAGTGATGACTCGAGCTTAGCTCGTGATATATTCAGCGTCAGCTCGGAAGCTTGGTCAGCTTAAAAGTCTGTGAAACTATATGCGCTCGGATTGGCTTGGTCTAGTAGGCTTGGCTCCTTTGGCCAAAAAACTTGTCTCCAAAGTCCAAACCCTGGTCCTATTAAGAAGATTTTCCTGTATTTTACTCTATACCACCACCTTTTCTTTCTCCCTAGATGATTTAAATGCTTAAACATGCAACAATACTTAATCAAGTCTATGCTACAATACCAAGTATACAATTTCCAACAAACTACATAGAAACAATGCCCTGTTTTTACTAATATCCTTACGGAAATTAAACAGTTATCATGTAGTACCATTTATTAACGTTGTTTGTAATTAAAAAGAAAAAGAAAGAAGAAGAGCTTTTCATAACTTGCGTAATGACTACTTAACCCCCCTCTGTTGTTAAGCAGATTAAAGCACTTGAATATAAAGTTTTCTGTTTCCCTAATCAAGTACTTTATGTTGATACATTCTGTTAAAACATCCAGCTTTTTTATTTCAAGATAACAACGTCAAATCCAAACAACCACACATAAGCACGAACATTCGGTTCCTTGAACTATCTCACAAACTTTCAACAGGAATTGAAAGCGGAAAATGAAACCACTACCATCACAGTCAAGACCTTCTTGCTCTAGCAATTAATGCAGGGAGGGGAACAATCCACAGATGTTTTGGAACCTGTGTGCTTTGTCTGGCTGGTTGATATGATAGACTGAGCTAGAGCTTAAAAAGTCAGAACCCACAAAATCAGCATCTATATCATTAATCATGACGAGCATGAGCTATTGACTCATATGCCTCAGAAAAAAATTCCACTTGAACTATAATTCCAAGAGCTTATCCAACCACTTTGCACAAGAATGGTGATCTCATGAAAATTACAGAAGTTTTGAGAAACTTGACTGAATACAGTTACCAATAATCTTTACAATAGCATGACCCTTCAACAAAACGATGAAAGCTGTTGTTGTCCAAGAAAATTATCTCTCAACTTGTCAACTTCGAAATTAGTTTTATGAAATTCATGCAATCTCCACAAACCACTCGAATTACATATTTGGCATGCGTGTTTATGATTTCCAAGGTTTTTCACTGTGACAACTAGTCTTCAAATCCAAAAAAAAAAGATGGCATTTTATCATAGCTGATAGCACAAACAAATGTTGGACAATAAGAACCGGAAATACAAATGTGTTTAGCCAGACTACCACATGAGGCATCCAGAGTTCCAGACAAGCGAAATTGCCAATTGCCTAAGCAGGAAGCAAAGTTCTTTAGTTCTTATCAACTTTGTTAGTTAAATCATTTTCAACTCATCAAATTGAAGACGGTGCGGATACCTGAAGGCCCTATATTCGGCGGAGACGATCAGAGGAGAGGTAGCAGACAGACAACGGAGAGGTCTAACCACACCGGCGCAAACAACACAGGCTGCAGCGATTAGGGCTTATCGGCGGCGGCACAAACGGAGGTAGTGTGGAATTGTTTGGGTTCGTTTCTGAGCCTGGCTCAACAGAACAGTTGGTGGCCACCCACCGCAGCGAATTGAACCCGCAGGGCGCTCCGATCTGCGATCAACCAGACCCAAACCAGACAAACTTCAGG
>JBBYHH010056696.1:0-15801 GCA_038382905.1 Daphne laureola
AAAAGATAGATGAGAGAGGTCTATAAAAAGTGAATTTTGCTCTCCAAAATTTGGAGGGTACTCCAAATTTGAAGAAGATTCCTCATTTTCCACCCTTTCTCCATTTTGGAGAATGAGATAGGGAAGTTGTTGAACCAAAAAAATGTTTAAAACTCTCCAAAAGTTAGCATATCAAGAAAATGAAGAATCTCTTGGAGATTCTCTTAATAGATTTTTGAAGAATATAATGAGAATCAATAATCACGGTAACTATTAGTAATTATTTGGTGATATTACTGTATTATTGGGTGGTGATTTTAGTGGGATTCTTTCTATTGTACTCAAGGCTGGTGGCATAGATATCGTCGATGCATGCATATGTGGTTCTTATTTGTGGACCATTGTTAGGTGTTTCACTTTGCACAGGAACATGCGCATTCAAAGAGCAAACATTGACATAGCTAAATTGAGATGCAGTAATTTAATGACTGGTTACTTATTCGTAATGTATTTATATGTGATCACTCTTCTTCCGATGTTGACGAATTCCCTTGAATTGTCGTATAGAGAATGTACAATTATGATGTTGTGAAATGAAACTGTCTCCAACATTAATGATTACGTTTTATTGTTCTCAATCTCAGAGAAATCAATCCGTCGAATGAACCACCGATACCACAATTTTTCTATTTAGAAATAATTATTTCAAGTAATTTTTAATAATTTTTTAATGATTAAAATTAAATAATTACAATTAATCATAAAAAATTATGCATAAATAACTTATTAAAACATAAAAATTACTTTTAAAATGACGTTACCAAAGACACCCAAACCATTCTAGTAAGTAGTAACTCAAGAAACGGGCCCGGTGCGTCAGCGGAAATTGATAGGAGTAACAAAGCTTCGCTTGGACACCTTTCGTCCCTTTACGCCTCATCCATTACCTTACGCAAAGATCCATCTTTGGCCACCAAAAATGTATTTTGGTCCATTCATTTCTATTTATCCTCGCCAAATTTTTAGCAAACGCTCATGTCTCTCTCCAACTATGCACAACCTCATCCTTTCGCCTCACTCTCAAACTGATTCCCACCTTTCAGTTTCTTTTTTGACAGAGGATCGTAAATTTGTAATTGCATTTCATAATCCTGTTTCTCAGCTAAAAATATCAATTGGGTGTTGAAACGGACCATATTCTTACCGATTACACTCCGAAAGATCATTGCTTTTCTAACAAGTTTTGGGTTGTGGCTTTCCCCACTCCATCATTTTAACACATTGCTTCTACATTCTGCTAATTTGTTTCTCTCTCCGTTTTTCTTTCTTTAGTTGTTGTTTAGTGCAAGAATTCGTGTGGCAGAAATTGTTTGTACGAGGGTTCATTACCATTCAGAATCAAACTATCGTTTTCTTTCAGTGTGGTCTCACAATTTTAGTGCTTTGTCAGGGGTCATTCAGTGGCTAAAGGACACGACTTTCTGTCCCGTTAACATTATTGTGCCCTTGAACGGTTTCCTAAATTGCTGGTCGAAAATCACAGCACCATATATCTGGCTCATGGCTTTCTTCTGAACTTGATTTTCTTAACTTATACATCCTTGAAATGGGTTCCACTAGTTTTGTTCCGTTTCCCACTCTTCCCATATATACATGGGGGCATTCCTTTATTGGGTGCTCACTTGCTGACTAGTGATCAAGCACAAACTCCGCCATGGCTGAGAACTCGGTGGAGAGGCCTCTTTTATTGAGTGGAGATGTTGAGGCAGATCCATATACCAGAAACCCATCTCTTTTTGTGTTGTGGGCAAAAAGGGTACTGAAAACTTTGATGTGGGTTGTTTTCTATGCTTGGATTGCTGTCATTTTTTTGTATCCGGGAGAATTTGGCAGTAATATTGTGCAGAAATGGGAGCGAGTCTCTGAAGGAACACCTTTTGGGGTTACAGGTACCAAATTCTCTCAATATTGTTTTCCTGAAGGAAGTCTCTCTAGTGGTAGTCGTTTGCCAATTGTTTTAATTAATTTTTAGTTTCTTTTATTTCACTGCACTACTACAGGGAGCTTCTTCATGATATTCAGTGGCCCTGTCTTTGTTATTGCCTTCTTGGCTATTGCACATCTTATCATCTCGGGTGAAGAAACTTTTGAGAAGTATGCCACTCGGTAATCAATTTAGTTTCATCTGTGAACTTTGCTAGTGGCTATTAACATTAACTTGGGGTTAAATATAGGAAGAAGACCTCAAGAAAACCTGGTTTTCGGTTGTGGACATTCCCTGTTCTTGTGGATGGACCATTTGGTGTTGTTTCTGCTACGGAGTTCATTGGGATTTTCCTCTTCATTGTGTTCACCATATGGGCTGTTTATGCTTATACCATGAGGAACTTTGCTCTTTTGGATGCCTTTGACATTCCCTCCAGTGAAAGAGGGTAAGTTATATTAGGCTCCTTAACCATCTGGATTACAAAAATGTAAAAGCTTTATCTTGAATTTAATTACTGAAAGCTTGATGAATTCACTTGACAAAAATGGTCAGAATTGCTCCCGAAACAAGACCCAGTTTCATATTGGGGTATTATTCTTGATTAGCTTCTGAAACAGCAGGAGACTGATTAGAATGATGAAACTTATGCCCTTTTGTTTCTTCCGGCTGACATTATCATCATTCAGAAATGAAGTCACTATCCATAACCATGTTCAAAGATAACATTTGAGATGAAATCTTGTACTGATATCTTGCTTGCATAGCATGAAAACTGGCAAACCTGTTTCATGTCGGTTTGTTTATCTTAAATAAGCAGTTTTTATGCAAAAGTTTATATGATTGGCTATTTCTTTAGTTCTTGTGCCTTATTCATTAAGATACTTGGCACGTTGAAGCACACCTTCTGACCATGTTTGTAATTTGTGTTCTTCTAGTTGATTACTGAGAGCTTTTTAACTCTCTGCCCTAGTTGAATATAGCATCATAATCTTTGTACTAATTATTTCAGCATACTCTTGATGGAATTAACGGGCCTCCGCATGGGTATGATTGGACAGCTTTGTTTAGCATTGCTGTTCCTTCCAATTTCAAGGGGTTCGGTTCTCCTTCGCATTATAGGCATCCCTTTTGAGCATGCCACTAGGTACCATGTATGGCTTGGACATCTGACCATGGTGTTGTTTACCTTCCATGGACTGTTCTATGTAATTGCATGGGCAGCTAGAGGCAACCTCATATCTGAAGTGAGTTCTGCATTCTGGTTATTACTTGTGTTTCACTTTTCCCCTTTTGGCTACACATCCCTCCATGATCCCATTATATTTTCCTGTTTGAATTTGCAAATGATTCTTTGGGAACTCATATTGCTGAAGTTGATTCTGTCGTGATAGCAGTCACTCTAGTAAAACTTTTCAAACCACATGAACAAGCGAATAGTTTATTCATCAAGAAAGAATCCACTATCTTGAGCATCAGTAGTTCAAATGCCATTTCATAAGTGGTAAATAAGGAAGGATGAAGCTTTCTTCAGAAAACAAAGGAAAAAGAAAAGAAAAGATGAAATACTTGGAAGCTAATTATTCTGTTAATTTTTTATCTCCCTTCGTTTTTCTACAGCTATTGCAATGGACAGATTTCGGCATTGCAAATCTTCCTGGAGTTATAAGCCTTGCAGCTGGTTTATTGCTGTGGGTCACATCATTTTATCCAGTGAGGAAGCATTTCTTTGAGCTGTTCTTCTACACTCATCAACTCTACATAGTCTTTGTTGTTTTCTTGGCGTTGCATGTTGGGGATTTCCTCTTCAGTATTGTTACTGGAGGAATATTTCTCTTCATTCTTGACCGCTTTCTGAGGTTCTTCCAATCACGAAGAACTGTAGATGTACTTTCAGCTAAGTGCCTTCCATGTGGGACTGTTGAACTGGTCCTCTCAAAACCAGCAAGTAATACAATCTCCACATAACTTTCATCTTCCTTTACTTATCCTGTATTTCTGATGATAATTTGCGACTCTTTTCCTCTTATTTAAGATTTAAGATACAGCGCGCTCAGTTTTATTTTTCTTCAAGTTCGGGAGTTATCTTGGCTTCAATGGCATACCTTCAGTGTTTCATCTAGTCCTCTAGATGGCAGATATCATATATCTGTTCTCATTAAGGCTCTTGGAGGATGGACAACAAAGCTTAGGGACACTATTTTGAGCATGTCATCCGCACTACCAGAGAATGAGCCTTTTGGTCAGTCTTCAGCAAGAATAACTGCTTCAGTTGAGGGACCATATGGACATGAATGCCCGTACTACTTGATGTATGTACTCTAATTCCTTGGCATTGCTGAGTTTACACCAATAGTCTAATCATTGCTGGATATACATTTGAGCCAGAACTTTTGCTAACCTTGACTGGGTTTGAGCTGATTTTGGTTACTCTTGCCTATTATTTATAATAAACCGAATTGGCTCATTTGTTTTGCAGGTATGAGAACCTGGTTTTAGTGGCTGGTGGTGTCGGGATTTCACCCTTTTTAGCTATCTTAAGTGACATTCTCCATCGTTTGAGGGATGGGAAGCCTTGCTTACCAAGAAGGGTTATGATAGTTTGGGCGATAAAGAAATCAAATGAGCTGCATCTCCTTCAATCTTTCGCCATGGAGTCGATCTGTCCATCTTTCTCTGATAAGCTATCCATTGAGACTAACATCTACGTCACGCGTGAATCAGTAGCTTCATTGGTATGCTTCTAGGGTCCTCCTCCAGCTGTCTCTTGTTTTCAATTCATATGTATCCTCAAACTATGAAATATGATTACTTATGCAGGAAGAAGGGCAGAACCCAAAGGTTCAAGTTTCTTCCATGTGCCCTATTCCGAGCCATGGGATCTCAGTTCTTGTTGGTACCGGTGATAATATATGGTCCGGCCTGTATGTTATTCTGCCAACAGTTGGATTCGTCGTTTTAATGGCTCTGCTGAACATCTTCTACATGAATCCTTATGGCGTGAACACGTTGTGGTTGAAAGGGCTCATCTTTGTTGCGTGTATGGTTGCTAGTGTTGTTGTTTTCGGAGGCTCTGTAATCGGTCTATGGCACATTTGGGAAAGAAAGGTTTGTGCAGATGATAAAGCTGAGCAAGGCAGTGTAAACATGAATTCGGATGGTATTAATGGATCTGTGGAAGATAAAGATGTCAGCCGTAGAAAGCATGATACTTTGACAGTCCTTCACTACGGTTCAAGGCCAGACTTTAAAGGTATGTGTGGCATGGGAAGTAATCACAACTTCACAAGGCGCTGCCTTTTGTTCATTTGTATTGACAAGTTTGAAACTTGTTTTGTTTGTTTTTGCAGAAATCTTTGGAGCAACAAGCAAGAAGTGGGGGCATGTAGATGTGGGCGTGATGGTTTGTGGACCTCCAACGCTGCAAACAAGTGTTGCTGGAGAGATCAGGTCCCACAGTCTGAGGAGGCAACTTCATGATCCCATTTTCCATTTCAATAGCCATAGTTTTGAGCTCTGAAATTCTAGAGGTAGAAAGAGGGAGGTATGTAATGTAATGTAAGTATGATATACGTACTTAGATGCTAGGCTAGGACCGATACTCATGATGTTTGATGGTCGCCTGTATAAAAGCTGGTATACTACTGTGCTATTGTATATAACAAACAAATCTCAAGTTACTTATGCATACTTGGAAAAGTTGATACACCTTTATTTTCGAATTTATGTTTTACTCATATTTAATAAGGAAAATCTTGTTAAAAAAAATTCTTAAAATTAGATTTAGAAACTAAACTCATTCATTTTAATAATTTATACTCCTATTAAAAAAATAAATCTGGGTTTTTGTAACTTTTCCCGGAAGATATGAACATCCATTATTTGGTTATTTATTACTAGTAGTTAATCTAATTTCAGCAAGTTATATGTAAGTAGTATTTATTTGGTAGTTTTTGAATAGTTTTCTAATTTTTTAATGTACTTTTTCCGGAGTTTTTTTTTTTAAAGAAAAAAACGATCCAATTAGTGATGAGGGAAGGGAGTAATAAAATAGGAGTACAAAGAATCTAGTCATTTGCTTCTATTCTTTGTACAGTTCATAACGCGCTCTGTGATAGAAAAAGACAGCCCATATTTGTATTGTATGGCTAGTTTTTCATCCTCCAAATTAAAATGTAATATTGATTGGTTGTGTTATTTTGGTCGGAGTTTTACCAACCGGGTGAAGAAAATAGAAATTCAATGTAAGTTAAGAGTGTCGGCAAGCATTGTGTTAGGTGAAGTAGGCGTGTATAGTATATTTACATTTTTTACATGTCTTTTTTCCTCAACCATGTGTAACTTACCAAGGTAAACTGGAATGTTGGAAACTTTCAGTTTAATTTTGGACCTGAAAACTAAATGACGTATGAGTAAAGCAATTCATCATAAAATCTAAACCGGTCTTTAGATATGTAAAATGCAACAACCAGTTTGTGTTGATGCCTACTTTGTACCACGTAGTAGAAGAAGTATAAGAGACGAGAAGCTTGGAGTAGAAATTAAGCAAACCTTTTTTTGTCTTCAGAAAATAGATAACTTTACAGGAAAAAAAACAAAAACAAAAACAAAAAAATCTTTAGAAAGAGAAAACAAAGGAAATTCAGACCAAACAGGCAACATTGCAGAAACTTGAGATTGGAGAAAAGAAAAGAGTGGTAGTCGGAAGACAGACTGTCATTGTCCGTTAGTGGACTAGTCTCCTTCATCAACCTAATTGCAGTGCAGCTGCTTCTAATTCTTTCTGATACTAATAGTAATAGTTAATCCATGAAAGCTAAAAAATCAGTGCTTCAAGAAAACAACAAATTAAATGAATAAATAAACCACATTTCTTCATTATTGATCCACACCACCACCGACGATCTCCACTCTCTACACCATCTCAATCACACCCTAAGCTTCAACCTTCTTCACTCCTGCATTCTCTCCATCTCATCTCCTCACTTTGTTCTGTTCTGTCGGTGGCTTGGGATCCGAAACTGAATCAGCATGTACGGCCGAGATCCATGGGGCGGTCCGTTGGAGATAAACGCCGCGGATTCCGCCACCGACGATGACCGGAGCCGTGACTTGGACCGGGCGGCGCTGTCACGTCCCTTGGATGAGACCCAGCAAAGTTGGCTGCTTGGTCCCGGGGAACAGAAGAAGAAGAAGTACGTCGATTTGGGTTGCATCATCGTCAGCCGGAAGATCTTTGGCTGGACCCTCGGGACGCTTCTGGTTTCCGGTTTACTCGCCGGTCTCATCACGCTCATTGTCAAGACTGTCCCGCGCCACCATCATTCTCACGCCCCTCCTGATAATTACACTCTTGCTCTCCACAAGGCTCTCATGTTCTTCAATGCCCAACGCTGTAAGTCTCTTAGATTTATTTTGTCCCTAAAGTTTCAATCTTTACCTACTGTCTATCTGATCTTGAATGGAATGGATGCTTATCAGATTGGATCTGTAGGCATGGAGACTTTAATTTACAGAAACTAGTATATTTTGTCCCTAAAGTTTCATTCTTTACTTGCTTGGACGACCATGGTTGATCTTTTTTGTTGATGGGGATGGCAGCTGGGAAGCTTCCCAAACATAACAACGTCTCCTGGAGAGGCAGCTCTTGCATGAACGATGGAAAGTCAGATTCGTCTACGATGATGAAAGATCTGGTGGGTGGATTTTATGATGCTGGAGATGCTATCAAGTTCAACTTTCCGGCATCTTTTGCCATGACCATGTTGAGCTGGAGCGTGATCGAGTACAGTGCCAAGTATGAAGCTGCTGGAGAGCTCAACCATATTAAAGAAATCATCAAGTGGGGAAATGATTACTTTCTCAAGACTTTCAACCATACGGCAGATACTATTGACAGAGTGGTTGCACAGGTCTGTCTATGATGTTTTTATTGGTTGAGTTAGGGAAAGGGTACTGCTATGTTTGTTTGATGAGCTAAACTTTGAGATGCTGATTCACAGGTTGGGGTTGGAGATACATCAGGAGGGAATACGAATCCGAATGATCATTATTGCTGGATGCGGCCCGAGGACATTGATTACAAGCGGCCAGTGACTGAATGTCACAGCTGCTCAGATCTGGCTGCGGAAATGGCTGCTGCGTTGGCCTCTGCTTCCATTGTTTTTAAGGATAACAAGGCATATTCTCAGAAGCTTGTCCATGGTGCTCGTACCCTCTTCCAGTTTGCAAGGCTTCAGAGGGGACGATACAGTGCTGGTGGTTCAGATGCTGCAACTTTTTACAACTCCTCCAGTTACTGGGATGAGTTTGTTTGGGGTGGAGCCTGGTTATACTATGCCACAGGTAACTCATCATATCTTCAGCTTGCAACACATCCAACACTGGCGAAACATGCTGGTGCTTTCTGGGGAGGTCGTGATTACGGTGTTTTTAGCTGGGACAACAAACTTGCCGGTGCTCAGGTAAATCTCTCGAAGTTGCTGTGTATATTTGTTATCTGCACCTAGTTATGTGTTGCTATTAAACATTACATGTTCGGTCATTCAGATGGTCTGGATATAAAGCTTTTGTATGTCACTGCATGGATATCAAGAACTATGAAATGTATCTGTCACAACTGATTCAGCTTTTCTGTGTGTTTAGGTTCTTCTGAGCAGGTTGAGATTGTTTTTGAGTCCCGGGTATCCGTATGAGGAGATATTGCATACATTCCACAATCAAACTGGCATTGTCATGTGCTCATACCTTCCTTTCTTCACAAGCTTTAATAGAACGAAAGGTAAATTAGCTATTGTTCTTTGTCATTTCAAAATCAAGTACGTGGATTATGGCTATCTTAACTATGGGGATCTCATCATATTTCCTTTGGAAATCCCACAGGTGGACTGATCCAACTGAACCACGGAAATCCGCAACCTCTTCAGTATGTTGTTAATGCAGCCTTCTTAGCTACACTTTATAGTGATTATCTTGATGCTGCTGATACACCTGGTTGGTATTGTGGACCCAATTTCTATTCAACTAATGTCTTGCGTGACTTTGCCAAAACACAGGTATGTTTTTCCACAGGTTCTGATTTTGTTATCTGGTGGAGATGATCAGGTAAATGTGGATAGTTTGTAATTTTGTTCCCTTTTTCTGGCAGATTGATTATATCCTTGGGAAAAATCCTCGGAAGATGAGCTATATTGCTGGTTTTGGTAACCATTATCCTAAACAAGTCCACCATAGAGGTGCATCCATTCCTAAGAACAAGGTCAAGTATACCTGCAAAGGAGGCTGGAAATGGAGGGACAGCAAACGAAACAACCCGAATACTATTGTTGGGGCCATGGTTGCTGGCCCCGACAGGCGTGATGGTTTTCATGATGTTCGCAAGAACTACAACTACACAGAACCTACTCTTGCGGGCAATGCAGGGTTGGTTGCTGCTCTTGTTGCGTTGTCAGGTGACAAGTCCACTGCCATCGACAAAAACACCATTTTCTCCGCAGTTCCACCTATGTTCCCGACCCCGCCACCACCTCCAGCTCCATGGAAGCCATAAGAGGACAGTCATCATCTAGTTGTTCCGACTATTGTGTGTGACATGCAGTCAGATGGTTTTGCTTCTGTAGCAGCTGGTGGTAGCCTTAAAGATACAGTATGCTTGGAACAGGCAGGCAGAACATGAAGTTAGGCAACAGGAAGCAGTACAAGCAACTGGCGAAGTTTTCAAAGATGGTCTGCCTATGCGTTGTCTGCGCAGTTAACATTCAGAACTGGTGATTGGGAACTGAAAATATCTCATCTTTTTGGCTTTTTTATGTGAAACATAATGTATATGTATGGTATACTGTTCATGTATTCTTTTCAACTCAAACAAACGAATGTCAATCATGTCTGATACTTTGTTGAAATATAACTTGCCTTGAATGTCCAAAGACGGTTATTTTTTGCCCAAAGTTGCAAACTTTCTGAATGGTACCAATGCCAGTGCCCAATGGTTAAACGAGCCCCTGATTGGTGTCAGGATTGCGGCAATTGATGAACAAGGAAAACAAAATCTGCAAACTTTTCTGTCCCTAGATGTTACTTTCAGAGAATAATTGCCAGCTTCAAAGCTGATTACTAAATTAATCTCAGATAATCCAAAGTGTATGGTTTAAGGTACCATTGTGCTTTGTCTTTCCACACAAGCAAATACCTTCCCCTTTTAATTGGTGAAGTGCTAGATTCTTTCCCAACTCTGCTTCACAGCTCCGCTCTTCCTTCTTCTCCCTTATATCATGATTTTCTCATGATTAAGACCGGAAGACGGTGAACAGAAACCAAAAACAGACAAGACATGGAAGAGGAGTCGAACAGTATAGAGTTCACACCAACATGGGTGGTCGCTGCTGTCTGCTTTGTCATCGTTTCGCTCTCTTTCATAGCTGAGCGTGGTCTTCATCGCCTTGGCAAGGTACTTGAAAATCACACACCTCTCTCTCTTCTTCAATTTGCATTTCTCAATTCTTCTTTGTTTGATGTTTTCTTCTGCTATTCGGTGATTCAGATCCTGAAGCACAGGAAGCAGGAAGCATTGTTTGAAGCCTTACAAAAGTTGAAGGAAGGTATCCTTTCACACTCTTCACCCATGAACTACTTTTGTTACATGTACATCAACTCCATTATTCATTTGAATATCTAGCTTCAAATGCAGAAACTGTCGAAATGTATAGTTTTAAGAGTAACTTTTACTTTGGATGTCTTCTTCCACTGACAGAGCTGATGCTGTTGGGATTCATTTCGCTCTTATTGACCGTCTCACGAAATGCAATAAGGCTGATATGTGTCCCTTCATCTATCACTTCTGTAATGCTTCCCTGCAAGCGACACATCGAATCTCAGGAAATACATTCTCCTCAATTTATCGTTAACAGAAGGCTTTTCTCTACTGAATCCAGCTCAGACCATTGCACTCGTAAGGTATGAGACATTCCTTCTTCTCCAAGAAAACCTTAGTTTTCTCAGTGGACGCCATTTTAAATGTAGGTTCTTGGTTAAAGCTTGGTTGCTGATAAATACAGTAAATTTTTACAGTTTCTTCAGCCTAATGTCATTATCTTTATGGCTTTTTTGTCTTCCTCCTCTCAGGGGATGCTCCCATTGATATCAATGGAAGCGTTGGATCATCTGCACATCTTCATATTTGTACTGGCTGTTGTTCATGTGATTTTCTGTGTTAGTACTATGCTTCTTGGAGGAGCGAGGGTACTTGTTTCTTGCTTCTTAAGTCACCATAGCTTGAACAAAGACTTATATCCCCATTTTGCCCCATTCCTCTTAAGTCGCCAAACCGATGGTATTCTTTTATAAGACATCATGTTATTCTCCTTCACCAGTATCCATCGTGTCCCCATTTTTCAGATACGCCAATGGAAGCATTGGGAGGACTGGGTTAAGGACCAACTGAAAAATGGAAAAGGTAGTGCTAATTACTAACTCCATCAGTTTGTTGTTCTAGAAATTAAAGCATCTTGAAACTCTGTTCTCTAAAATTATCTCTAGGGTCAGCAATTTCTCCAAATCCTCATCACCATGAGTTCTTCAATCAGCATGCTGGTGGACATTGGAGGAATTCTGCTGTTATAGGCTGGCTGGTAAGTTCCACAGCCATCTTTGTGAAGAGCAGTGAAAGTAAACTGCAATCTTTTGACCCTCCATGTAAATCATTTAAGATATGCATCTCCGCAGATAGCTTTCTTCAAGCAGTTTTATGGTTCAGTTACAAAATCAGATTATGTGGCTCTTCGGGAGGGGTTCATCACGGTAAAGTCCACATACTAACAACTTCTAGTACTTGGTGTCTGTGAAATTTACAACAACTGCCGCAGACTGACTTCATGCTACTTGCAGAAACATTGTCCTAGAAACCGTACATTTGATTTCCACAACTACATGGTGCGAACACTCGAACTGGACTTCAAAAAAGTTGTTGGCATCAGGTAATACCTTATGAGTAGGACATGTCAAGTTATCGGTTGCTTGTTGATGGTATTCATATCTATGCTAATTGTGCCTTAACATCTAACAATTTGATAGCTGGTACCTGTGGCTTTTCGTGGTGGTGTATTTGCTGTTTAACATCCAAGGTAATGATACATATCTGAAGCTCCTTGTAGTTCAAGCTACTTAACTTTCTGCAGGAATCAACTACTAATATGGGCTGTGAAACACAGGATGGAACACATTCTTTTGGTTGTCATTTCTGCCTCTAGTGGTAAGCCAATAGGTTTAGTTCAGTCCTTTGGTTGAATTGTTTGGAGTTAGAAGAATGTAATGTCTTCAAGTTGGATGGATTTTCAGCTTCTGCTTCTTGTGGGTGCCAAGTTAGAATATATAATTGCACGTCTAGCTCAGGAGGTCGAGTGGAAGAAACCGGACAGACAAGGAGCACGTGTTGATCCTTCTGATGAACACTTCTGGTTCCACCGTCCAATTCTCGTTCTTCACTTGATCCACTTCATTCTCTTTCAGAACTCGTTTGAGATTGCTTTCTTCTTCTGGATCCTGGTAAGTCTACAAAACTGCTGATACCATCTACCCCAGTGCAATATAATCTGAAGAAAACACTTATGTATACTCAAACTTGGTTAGTGCACATACGGTTATCATTCATGCATCATTGAAAAGCTCGGCTTCATCATCACAAGACTTATCATGGGGTAAAAATCCAGGCCTGAGATTGCGAATTTCCATCCTTCTCTGCCTTTAGATTGATGTTAATTATACCTCCTCGTTGCTTCATGGCAGTGTGTTGGTTCAAGTTCTATGCAGCTACAGCACCTTGCCTCTATATGTTCTTGTGACACAGGTTGATGTCTTCTTGATATGTTTGCCTTTTCACAACTTTCTGATGGTTCTTGATATTTTTGCTAACTGGTTATTCTATGTTACCTGTAGATGGGCAGCCGATTCAAGAAGGGGTTTTTCAAAGACCATGTACAATCGTCGCTCGATGACTGGTTGGAAGGCACCCGGAACAGAGGTGATGGCTCTTCTACCGGAGCAGGAACACAGATGAATAAGTTGGACAGAGAATCATATGAAAGTCTTGAAATTATTGAGAAAGAAATGGTTCCGATGAAAGGGGCATCGAGATCGATAACCAGTACTGCTTCTGCAGCATCTTTGAGCTGAAAAACATGTACATAGAAACAGAGAAGTGTATACTAAATTCCATTACCAGACAAAGATTGGACTCTAATACTCTCAGAGAACTTCAATTTCCTTGTAAAGATGTTAACAAAAGTTGAATGAGCTTCCCCCTTCCTACCTAATGCTCCAAGTTTACATATACAAAGGCCCTGAAGAAATAGGAATAAGAAAAGGGAGGAAAACAAAAGAACATTTATAATCTACGGGGGCTATTTCTTTTCTTTCTTTCCTCTTCGGTCACAAAAAAGATCAAGTATTTAACATCCAGTGAACCAGTCTCCAGTGAGGTAATTATGAATGTGGAAGCTTTCCCATCTCAAAGGTAGGCGGCCTTTCACTGGCTGATTTCTTGTGTTCCTTGGACTCCTCGTCTTTCTCAAGATCTTTCAGCGTTCTTTTAGCATAAATTGTAAAAGCAATTGTAGTAATAATGGCTATGATGAAGGAGATGAGATTGTATATAATCTCCACCGGAGTCAACCTATGGTTTCCATATTGGACATCAGCAAATGTTCTTATTAATCGACCGCTGCAAAGATGCAATACTGGTTGTCAGAGGACAGAAACAGGTGATACCGAAATGCATCTAATTTCAAGATATAAACAAGTAAAAAACCTAGCAGCAAACTAGATATTGATGCATTTCAATTATTTATGATAATTATAGGGCGATAACTTATCGCTCTCTACATGAGTTTCGTTAGCATTAGAGCAATAACACAAACCTGTAGATGTATAAGAAAGCTTCTGGAACCATTCCAGCAACAGATCCCCACAGATATGGCCAAAACCTCATGTTTGTTACCACAATAGCATAGTTGAAAATCGTGTAAGGAAATGGTGAAATCCTGAAGATAGCAACCACCTTAAATTGATGGAACCGGCTTCCTTCCGCAGCCAGTCTAAGCATAGCTGCTTTCTGGGGCCATCTTTTCAACCATTGCTGCACATACCAGTAAGAGTCAACTACAGAGGGGCAAATTATGAGGCCAAAACAAGAATTGAATGCCCCGACAGAGTTATTACAGCACCAGGTCATACAAAAATCTAATGGATCAAGAGATAAAAACTATGATAGGATAGCAAATGCTCAAAGGATTCAAGGATCCTAAAGCAACGAGTTGTTTAGGTTGGATTAGCCATCTTTCCATAGGGCCTTTATTGATTGTTCAGTCTGTTGCTTTAGGCACTTAACAAGATGGCCCAATCATTTTGGGCATAAAAAGTTTGTAGCTGTTCATGGGAGTTAGTACCCCACTTACACCTTAGTACATTTTCCAGACTTGCTTAAAATCAAATGGGCCATACAATAAGACACTTGCAAGAGGTAATTAAAATGTTTGGAAGAAAATGCTTACATGGATGCGGTCGCGGAATGCTAATCCAATCCAGAAAGGAACAACCATTCCTATTGTTGTTCCAACCATTATTATAATGAATCCATAACCATAACCAAAGATCATTCCAGCCAGCCACATGGAAGGGCCCGAAGGTATTACGATCACAGGAAATAAAGCCAGGGAAGCAATAAGCACTACAGCAAGAACAGGGCGACCGAAGGCAGTTGCTTCCCACTGCATGATTGGGTAGAGAACCTGCGGTGAACAGATTTTGGAATTAATATTCACAGTAGAAACGTAGTATCATAAAGAAAACAGTTACTTTATGTAGCAGATCTAGCCAAATCAATATTATTGACTTGAAGGCAAAAAAACCTTCCTCCAGAACAAACAACAGAATTAGATGGTGTATGTTGAGAGAGAGAGTGAGAACCTTCTTGAAAAGAAATGGCACCCCCCATTTAAAGCATACAAGGAGAAGTATGACAAGAATCAGAAAGTATGAGAAGGCTTTGATCCACCAGATCGGAGTTGGGCATCTTGCCTCCTCTTGAGATCGTAAAACCTCAGAGTTAGCTGATTGTGGTTCGTCAGATACAACCAATCTAACATATTCACTCTCATCTCTTGCTTGAGAACCAGTATTAGCACCATTTTTTAGTAGCTCCTCAGATGAGCTTGGCATCTGCACTGACAAGAAAAGGGCAATGCTGAAAACATTGTATACGTAAGCTACTAGAAATGCGTCAAACATGTAAGCAAACGAACAGGTTTAACCACTAGATCCGCAAAATCTCAGACCAGACAACATAAACTCTTTTTGAAACTTCTCTGATTACATTGAATGCGTAAAATATGAACTTGTTACACATCATCATAGCCCAGAAGCTTGCCACTACTAAAGTAGTAAAACTTTTTAATACTATCAATGAAATACGGAGTAATATTTGCGCCCAGAAAGAGAGAGATTTAAGCCTGTTATATGAAGCACAGGTCCATCATTTGACATTTTAAAAGAAATCATCTTCTAAAAATCAAGACGCAAGAAACGGTCTTTAAAATTCCAAAAACAATTGACAGCAGGAACTCATGAAATTGGGGATGCTGAGCTATCACAGTCGCAATAAAAGAAACCTAGTAGGGGAACAGAAAGTAAACAAATGGAGGCGGTAGTGAAGCCAAGAAGAAATTACTCCTCTTCCTCCTAAGTAATACAAGTGACATAGAGATGATCCAGTTGGTACCTCTGGTACTGCGAGAAACGGCGGTTTCCGACGGAAGTGGTGGCGCCGCCGCTGGTCGAGACAACTTGGA
>JBBYHH010056807.1:0-15798 GCA_038382905.1 Daphne laureola
AAATTCCATGAATGTATCACACATGATTGAGATTGAATAACATGTAAAACATGTTAATAGTGGATCTAAAATCAACATATAGTGTATATTTAAGTTAGTTTGTGTGTTAATTCTATTTTTTACCATAAAACTAGTATAAATGAAGTATATTATATCCTTTATATACACACGCAAAGTGCAAATAAAAATAATTCAACTCAACTCTATCTCTTAATCTAATTCATAAATACATCACCTGTGATTAAGATTTGTTGAAAATAAAATTGTAGGATTTAGGGTATATTTTTTTAGGGTGTTTAATTTAGTCAAGTGAACATGTACATAAAATTTTGCGAGTTTAATATTCGTGAGAGAAAAAATTGGTGAAAAATGTGATTTTGATTGGTTTTGTTATTGCTTCTTTAATGTAATGATTAAAAAGAATAGACCTTAATTAATTGTTCTTTTTTCTCAATATATCATGCATTTTTTCCTCCAATTTTTTCTCATAAACTTCAAATTACTTTTTTAAAAACACTAACTTTTCTTCAAAATCACGTCAAGATAACACATGTTAAGGTCCATTAAATTATAGAGAATCTAAATCTTTAATTCATTAATTTATATTTAAAAAATTAAATCCTTTCATAAAATTAATTTTTTTAAATTAAGTGATCAATATATAAATCAGTCTCTCGCCACCCCAATGTGCAATTCTTCGTTTCGCCACTGATGGTGGGAGGTTTTTTACTGAGCCTTGGTTGCGTTATGCAAAAGGCAAGGAAAAGGTATACAAAAATCACAAGGATATTCTCACATATTTTTCTCCTAGGTCATGCTTGAGGAATATGAGGTATACTAGTCAGGATATTAAGTGCATGTACTAAATCTTTATGGGGGGAATTGAGGACTTAAAGCCATTAACTGACGGCAATAGTTTGATGATAATGTTTGCGGCTGCTATTGAGGGGGCTAGCCTTGACTTGTATGTAGAGCACAACTTGCAGTATTATGTCAGAAATGGGATGGCGTTGAGTGAGCCTCTATTGTTGTGCAGGAGCTGTGTTTCAAAACATGAGGGACAGGCGGATAAAGTGAGTAAGAAGAGTGAGGAACCGAGTAGTGAGGTAGGTGGTGAGAATGTTTTGACTGAACTGACTATTGTTGTTTCTCAGGATGTTCTTACAAAGTATAATGATATGTCTAAAGTTGATGAGGATGATGTAAATGTCTTAAGATGTAATTGTGTTACAGTAAATATGTCTGAAGTTGATTGGGGGGCATTGGCCTTATTGGGCCTCAGCCTTGTTAGCCGAGGGTAGAGCTCTGATGGGCCGTGATTCTGGGGGGGAGTGGCCTGCTTGGGAGGTTTCGGCCTTGTTAGGACGAGGGCATGGTGGGCCGTGACCCTTAGAGGTTGTGGCCTGATTGTGGGGACTTGGCCTTGTTGGGACGAGGCCTTGGTGGGTCGTGACCCTTAGAGGCCGTGGCCTGATTAGGGGCCCTTGGCTTTGTTGGGACGTGACCTCAGTGGGCCGTGACCTGATTCGGAGGCCTTGGCCTTGTTGGGATGAGGCCTCAGTGGGCCGTGACCCTTAAAGACCGTGGCTTGATTAGGGGGCCTTGGCCTTGTTAGGACGTGGCCTTGGCTTGGGAGCAGGAGAAGATCTTTGCGTACCGTTGAAGGATCCTTCCTCCCCGACGGGTGCCTGAGCGGAGCGAGGACCCCCCCCCTTAAGAGGGGCCCCGAATCCCACGCAGTAACCGGTGGGTCGAGAACACCGAGTTCCCATAGACGACGCCAATTGAAGACCCAAAAGTGACCAATAGGGGGTGAATTGGCTTTAAAACAAATTCAAAGAACTTTTAGTTTTGAAACCAAAACCCTTGAAACCCTCTGATCAACACGTTGATAGCACAGAATTGAAAACACTTGCAGCAGTATAGTATCAACTCGTTGATGAACTGCACTAATAAGAGATGTAAGCAGAATGAAGGATACAAAGATTTATAGAGGTTTGGTTCAACTTCACCTACGTCCTCTCCTTAAGACACACTTGAGAATTTTTCCACTATAACTGAGGCCTGACACACAAGGGTTATACAGAGTTGCTTGACACACAGGACTTCACTTGCCTGACTAACAAGACTTTCACTTGCCTGACTAACAAGACTTTTACAAATGTATGACACTCAGAACTTTACAAATATCTGACTAACATGACTTTCTCAATGGTTCCCCAACATATAGAACTTTACGTCAAATTGCCTAACTAACAAGACTTTGAATGATGATAGTAAACTGTGATCAATGCATTGATAGAATAGACTATCAACATTCCTCTTCCTTGGGAAGTTTCACTTGACCAGTGATGTAGACCAAATCTAACAACACCAATTAGTGAAGTTGATCAATATAAGCATAGAAGAGTAAACCTTTTACAAGAGTAGATGTAAAATCAGAAGGCTTCTCTGTAAGATGACTCGCTATAATAACAAAGTTCTTGATGATGATCTTATGGATGCTTGCAGCTTTGTGAATGTAGGCTCGAGAGTATTTTCTGATCTCTGTGAGTGAGTAGGAGATGAATAAGATTTAACAATGTACAATTTGTGTAATTTTGCGTCAGTGTTACTTTTTTTCTTCTTCTTCTTCTCTTCTTCTTTTATAAGCTCTAAATTGATTGCAAATGGGTTGGAGCGTCTTGAGATCTTCAAATAGCCGTTGCAGTTGAATTCTTTCCTTTTGTGCGCTTTTCGAATGTTGGCTGATTGATTTTTAGCCGTTGTAGATCTTTGAAATTCTCTGTCATCTTCCATCAACACGTTGATGAAAATTGGCTTCAACAACTTGATGGATTTTCTTCTTCTTCAATCTTGATCAGTTTGAGAGCTTCAATCTTGTATATCTTCTCTCATAATTGTAGCTCAGTAGTGGAGTGGATGACTTCATCTTTGATTACTCCATGAATTGCAAAACTTGAAGTTTGTATCTTGAGCAACTGGTCATCAACACGTTGATGCAGGCTGCATCACACGCTTCCGAGATTTCTTTCCTTTTGTGATTTGACTGCATATTTGTCTTCCATTTTCATTATGATCTGGTCTGATTTCCACTTGATTGTTTCCATAAACTTTGTCTTTGACATCCACTCTCGAATTTCCTATGAATATGGCTAAGAAACAAGTCCACATTAATCAAGAATTTGAATTTAAATTAACATATGCCGAAATATTCATCACTATCCAAATAACACATAATTTCTTGTTCTTTCGAATAATTTGTAATTGTATCCCAATAAGTTTGAGCTTCTAAACAATAAATAGTAATCTTGGTCAAGACCTTAAATTTATCAAAACTTTGCAAATAGATCCTCAAGATTTTGGAATCATCAAAACATGTGGTAGGAGGCAACAAAGTCAACACCAATGTTAATGCCAAGATTAACATAATAAAGAATTGATAATGAAGGGTATAAGGGACTGACACTACGATTTGCGGGAGTGGATAGCCCCGTGGTTGAAGTTCTATTCCCTCGGCTTGGAACTCGCCATGAGTTCGTTTAAGGCGAGGCCGACATCTCGGGAGCAGAGTCCCCCGCTTTATTGGGGGTGAGGGGAGGTATTTATAGCCTCTTGGGTTGAGATCCCATGCAAAGATACACAGCAGGCGACACGTGTCGAATGGAACTCGACGCACTTCGGATGTGGTATGCGTGTCCAGGTTCTCGACAGGTTTGTTGCCCTCTTGGTCGGGAAGCCTGAGATCGGGGCAATTTTAATGGGTTCACAGACCGAGAATTATCATTTAGGGAATGAGCTCGGGTGGTCTCGGTCAGGAGATAGAAACCGAGGTCCACCAAATGTTAACAACTAAAATTGATGCTAACAGCTACTCGCTGACGCTAATCACTAACACTAATCGCTGACGCTAACACTTGACGTTGTTATTAAAGAGGGTGTAAAGAGGACATGGAAGGGAAATAGAGAGAGATAGTAAAATTAAAGAGGTAAAAAAGTTGGCTTATATTCTCTCCATCCATAAATAATTGTCCTGTTTGATTTTGTTGTTTCAAGGTTTAATGTTTGACTCAAATTTTAACAAAGATAAATAGTTTAAAAAATTCAAAAAAAAATATTTAGAAAATTTAGATTGCAAATTATGATACACAAAAGAAATATTTCATTTTCGTTGTTTAAACACTCATAAAATAATTATAAATTAAATACTATGAAACTGTCAAAACAAATGAGATACCTTTTGGTGGATGGAGGGAGTTTAATTGTTATGATTTAAAAACTAAAGGTTTACTTTTGTTGATTAAACTTAAAATTTAACACATTTATTAATGAAAGTTAGATTTCATGGGGGTTTTTATTTATTTAACCAAATCTCACGGGGAAAAGAAAAGATTTAAAAAATACAGAGAGTAAAGTAAAGTAAATATTATTTCAAATCTTAGGGTTAAATGGTAATATCTCTTTCTTAAATGACTTTACAATAATGAAGGTTGTGTTCGTTGCCACAAAAAAGTGACCAAAAAAAACACATATTTGAATTTGAAAGAAAAAATGTGAGTGTAATTTAGGAGGAAAAAATTACAAAGATATTGGTTTGTTGTTAGTTTTTTGTAGAATGATGATGTAGAACCGAGCCGAAGAGTCCGAAAGTAGGACTCCAACTAGTTCTAGTACCCGACTATGTTACGGGTTAAAAGATTTAATATTTAACAAAGTTTTTTATGTATTAAATAAGAATTTTTTAGTGTAATAAGTTTATGAAAAAATAGTTCACTTTTAATATTATTGGGTTAAACTTATTATTGGACCATTTAAATACCCGTCCACGTCAGGATTCAATGATGTACCAATTAATCAAACATGTTAATATATACTAATAATATTATGTTCATGTGAACGATACTTTGTTTATTATCCAAAAAGAGAATTTAAAATATAATAAAGGACGAAAGTATATGGAATAATAAAGAAATGTTTCAACCTAAATTGGTTTAACAAATACTTATCTACATTACCCGTCGATAATAGAGGATCAATCTAATTATCATCACCCGTTAGCGTTTTCACAATATATGTCGATAATTAATCAATTAAAAGATGTTCAGTATATTACAGAAAAGATAGTTGATACTTAGGTTAATAGCTAATATATACTCCCACCATCTAGGCCAACGTGCCCGACAGATACGGCGTGATTGTGAACCCTACTAGAGTCGTAAAAGTTGAAAGATAAGAAACTCCGTAATCACCTAAAGTGCCTCCCGAAACTCCTATCATAGGAATCACGACGACGACGCTGGAAGAAGCTCTCGATATCGCAAAACTTGACGCCAGTTTCATCATCCTGACACATCAGTGATGAATCGATGCTAGAGATAGAGACTTGCGACCAAAGGAACAAAACTCGACGTTGTAGACGCAAATGATGAACTCGACGGTCGCTACTGCATGATTTTGAATTGTAAGATGTTTGGGACTTGTGATCGATGAATGTTCATTGCTAGGATGTGCGCATAGATGTGAGAGTGAAAGTTTTTGCAATTTCTTTTATTGTGGCTAAACCATATGTGAAAGAAGAAATCGAAGGAGTTTGGAAAGAGATTTGGACTCAGAAATACAAGTAGGTAAGAAATATTATAGTTGAAATAAGAATTTAATTGAAGTGATTGATTGTATATTGATTAAGTAAATTTAAGTGAGTACATTAATGACAAAATAAAAAAATTCTCAAACCGAGGTGATGTTATATTTACTAACAATTTTTACTTATTTTATTTTTGTATATTTATTTTTTCTTATATTTTACTCAGCTGGTTACATAAACATTGGGGGAAATGTGTATTTATCACTAAAGCTATGCGAAATCTCTAAATTTTCCATTAAAATTCATTTTGAAGCGAGATCAAAACATTAACCCTATAAAAATGTTATCTACGTAATCGTCGAGTGTCACGTCACATGAAAGCATGCATCTCATTATCAACTCGGATAACTTTACATCCAATGGTAAAGTTACCCGTCCAATAAAATCTTGGTGACATTTTCATTTTGAAATGAACTTCACTGTCAAATTTAGAAATTTTGTAAATTTCAGTGATAAATTTACCTTTTTCTCCAAATTTTATGTGACCGATTGAGTAAAATAGAAGAACAATTGATTATAATAAAATAAAATAAGTAAAAATTGTTAGTAAATATAACATCTATTTGAGATTACTGAAAAGTTAAACGTACTATTTCTATTTTCCACCAAATAATTGAACCCTAGAGTGGATATTAATTAAAAGTGAATATAATATTTTATATAGTACATTTTACAAAAGCACTCCCAAGTGAATATTACATGAAAAATAAAAAACTAGATAAAAATGAAATAAAGTGATAATAGTTTGATATTTTTGGTAAATTTTCTATTAAAGAAAGTCAACAATTTTTCTAGAGAATCAAAAAAAGAAAAATGTCCATTGTTTTTGTGGACGAATAAAGTAATTAAATTTTATACAATGAAATATGTATATTTTAATGTAATTTAAGTATTAACAAAATGATCTATCTAATTTTTCTCTAATCATTTTTTATAGCTCACATACATTATTCAATTACCAAGCCTCTACCTCATGAAATCAAACACTACAGCTTAGATCTCGTTCTCAGCTTACTCAATCTTTAGAAAATACCTCTTTGGTCGCCTGAGTCGTGGACGGTCAACAGTCACCGCTATCATCGTCACCGCCTTTCAAAACCTATACAAAAGTCACTAGCATCATTACCCAATTTCTTCCCTTAAAACCTGCCTTCTCCTCCAACCTCATCTACATCCTCCCGGACGTCTCCCTCGCCCCTTCTTGTCCCAAATCATCGTCATCGTCGGCCCCAACGGTGCAAGAAAGTTCATTCTCCTTAACACCCTCGCTGTCTGAACCTCCTCGCCTACTATCGGCACTCTCTTCCTTAACTCCTCCCTAACTAACCCATTTTTTTTTTCCCAGTTCAATGAAATCCTCCACAATAATGATAATATTTCGGTTCAACATGTAAAAGAAACAAATTAATGTCGGGAGGGAACGTACGTACTATTGGCTCATAGTTATTTATGATAACAACTCTTTGGTATATGGATGTTGCTGAACAATTGTGTTTGTACTTAATAATAAATAAATAAAACCACGGCTACTCATAAAAAAAAAAGACATCACAATGTAATCTCAATATTTATCTAGTGTAATGTTGCTCATCACCATGTCCATCACCTTTTCATTACATTTATCTATTTAAAAATAATAAAATCGCATTCACATGCAAGTATATGAGAAAGAAAGAAAAAATAAAATAATTGATTGATATTGAGACGCTGCTGAATGGATGCATCATGTATGCAATGCAGTTAATAGAGATGAATCACTGGTCTGACTTCCGGGTGTATCCTACAATAGATAAGAAGATCAAAGAGAGATGATCAATATCAGATGAAATTGGAGAATAAAAGTGAAGATGATGTTAAAAGAAGTACACTCTCGTATTGTCAACAGAGTGTTGAGAGAGAAGGATTCAAAACAGCAACATCGAGCTCTGTCATTTCCTGCAATACATAATTTAAGACAAAGTTATTGAAAAAATGGAATTGAGATGAGATTAGTAATGAGTGATAATTGAACCTCTTATTGTCTCATGAGTTACTCCCGCTCATCGATGAAACTAACCGGTTCGGATGGAACTGACTGTGATGGAGGTCTCCCACTGTAGACGGCGAACAACGAACTAGATTTTGGCTTTTGTATATCTATGCAACCGCGGGTGGAGACAGAGAGAAAGAAATGGAAGAACCTGGTCTTAGAACCAGGCCTCTGATGGAGTATTCACAGTTTCCCGATTGTCTCACATGATCGGCGCGAAGATGGCGATAACTCATGCGGTCCCGACAAGATGGTGCAACATTGTCCCCAAGAAGGTCAATGTGTTCATCTGGCGAGCAACCCAGAGATTTATCCCAGTTCGTGATCAGCTACAGAAGCGAGGAGTGCTAGTCGAATCAATTCTCTGCCCGCTATGTGCAACAGTTGAGGAAACACCAAACCACATTCTTATGCGGTGTGGTCCAACCATTGAGATTTGGCAAATTGTCGCACGGTGGTGTAACATGAACGTCCGACGTCTCCTAACCACAACTGATGTGATAGGAGCGGATATTCTTGCTCAAGTGTCGTCTAATGTTGTGCAGGTGTGGCAAGCTATTTTGTACATCACAGCTTGACATTGTGGAGAGGCCGAAATAAAGTCACTATGCAAGGACTTCCTTGGAGATCTTCTGAGATTTTTGCAAATATACAGATGTTCTCGTTTTTGTGGATCACAAGCAGGTACAAGAAGCTCCAGGTGTCATGGACGGATTGGTTACTTGCACCGTTGTTGTCGGCGTCGGCTGTGCTTGGATAAGCTCCTTAGACGCTGCCTGGTTTTGTTGATGCACCCTCTTGTCCTGGTGAGTTTGAAGAGATTGTGCAACTCTATTTGTGCAACTCTATTTGTGCGTGAGTAGTATGATGTGTGGTGTGGTGTGGTGTGGTATGGTGTGTAGTATGATGTGTGGTGTGGTGTGGTGTGGTGTGCTCTGTGTGAGTGAGTTTGTGTAGTGTCTGCTTCTATCCACATCTTGAGGATAGGCTAGCAACACATTTGTGTAGTGTACTTTACTTTTACATTTTTAATATACGAATCATTACAGTTCATTAAAAAAAAAATGGAAGAGAATGAGATGAAATGAGAAAAAGATGAATTGCACATATTATTTATATAGTGTTGGATTGTTGAAATGAAAATTGATTGTGATTGTGATTTTATTACCATAATTTTATTAATTATGGTGTGTACCATTAAATGTAATATTATTACCTTAATTTCAGTAATTATAAAGTAAAAAATGAGATAATTAATTCAACATGTAATGAAGATTGATTATCATTTGTGATTGATTTTAATTTTGATCTTGTTACCATATTTTTATTAATTAGAGATATAATCCTTATAATTAAAGTAATTAATTGCTATTAATTAAATTAGACATATAATATAAATAAATCAATAATTAAAAATCAATATCATTAATTATTATATTTTAAATTAAATAATAAATAATAAATTACAAATCTATGGTCACATTTAAATAACATCGAACGGTGCATGACATTCGCCGCAAATCCAACTGTCCTTCTCTTTTCCGTTTTGTTGGGTTTTTGGCTTCTTCGGATAATATATACTACTATTTTTTTTTTTTTTTTTTAAAAAGTGATAGTAAATAAAATTCCTCGCGAGTCCGAAACAATTTAAGCAAAATCCGTGTGATAGAGCGATTGACCTTTTTGGAGACCTAGGAGGGATTTTCGGAGAATTTATTGTCATTTTCTCTTCACGCGATCAAATTGTCGTTTGAGCTCGGATTTCTTGTTGACTCCTAAGTGTTTGTCGTTTGATCTCTCGTGATTCTGGGGTTTTTTAGGGTCTTCACTTAGCAAGATCCTTCTCCTGAGGTATGGTTGTAGTTGATTCTTTTGAACTGTTGATCTGTGTACAGATTTGAACTATGTTAATTGGATTTGATCTGAAGTTGGATTGTGTTGTTTTATTGTGTTTCAGTCAAGTTTGTTTTACGCAGTTCGTTTCTTGATTATTGAGTGCAAATGCGCTCTTTGTTTTTTTGTTTTTAAATTGAAGTTGGTTACTTACAGGGAACGAGTTTGTTCGATCGTTAGGGTTTTGGGTGCTTAATAGTTTTCTGACTGTGTATTTTAAGCCTATATTTGTGCTGGGTTCCTCTTATTCAGTTTGTAATGATTGCTTGGTTTGGAATGATAAGATCATGAGTATGTTCTGTTTCTATTCTCTGTGCTATAATCTAGGTTTTGTACTCTGCAGTTGTTTTCCCTTGATCATTTGGTTGAGAGTTAGCTTTTGTTTACTTAAGAATGGATATTGGTATCATGACTGTCTACAGATGTGTCCTGCTGTTTGTTTAGTTTCTTAAACCTGTACTGAAACACGATGGCCTGTTTCTGACATTTGATAAACTGGCAAAGTCATGTTATTGCAACCGGTGCTACTTGAAGAAATAAAGAAGTCAAAGAAGAAAAATGAAAAAACAAATAAAATAAATACTGGCTGTGCCACCCATGTTAAAATTACGGAGACATCCTGCTTTTTAAGATGTTTAGATCCTTAACTATCCTAACTTCTTTGATGTTTATTTTATCAATTTTGTTATATTAATTTTGTTTCTTTTCTCAAATACAATGATCACAGTAGGTCTTGCATGAGTGTCTCATCTGTTTTATGGTGAGACAGCTCAAACTTTTTGCTTCGGAAGAATGCTCAAAAAGCTTACTGTATTGCTGTGCCTTGTCGGTGATTGGGCATTCCCCACCCGCAGGTTTGGAAATTGGTGGGTTTTGCAGGAAAAAATCATAGACCATATTTCACTTGAAGCTAAAAGAACTTTCAGTACCATTTCATTGAGTTACGCTACTTCATGCATTGCAGTCAGGCGGGTAGGAAATCAAATGACAGTATGAGGGTTATCATATCAACTTTTGCTGGAGTAGTTCTTGGATTCTTTATAGGAGTTTCTTTCCCGACATTATCATCTAAGGTCCTATATTTTGCGCCTTCTGCAGTTACATTTTCAGTGTGCATTTTATAAGTTTGTCTATTATTTTGATTTAATAGTATATGTTTGATCTAACTAACAGAACTTCCATCTTTAATATTTGCAGCTTAATTTGACAACAGGGCTTTTTGCTTCTCCTGACCTCTTTTATTCTTTGGATAAAACCCCCCTAAGTCTGACGCAAAAACATCCAATTAGCAACCTTGCTCCCTCTCTTCCATCCCGTGATGCTAGTAATAAATCTAAGGTATCATCAACTCATCATTTTGGCAAATTAGTAGCATTTCCTCTTTTGTTGTTGGCTAGTTAGAAGTCTGACTAGAACACTTTCTCTTGTCAGTTTACTTTAGTGTTCAGAGATGCAGATGACATGGAAACTACACCTTAATTACACATTAATTTCTTTGTTTTCTATGAAAAACCTATCCTGAAATTCAGTAATATAATGAGTTCACTTATACTGAATTATATTCTATGATGTGCATGTTGATTTTATGATATCAATCTTAGTAAACGGGATGTGACCACAGAAACTATCATAACTCAACACCGTCTCATGATAATTTTCATGCAAGTGGAAGAAAGTGCTTCGATGATGATGCTTTTGGAAATTTCATCTCATTATTTCTTCATAAAAAGGTTGCGAAAGGAAGGACAACTAAACTTTGCCATTTTGCTTTTTGCATGAGTTTCTAGTTTTAATTGATTTTAAATTATTGACACTATAAACTTTATACCACTGACCTCAACATAGCTGAGATTAAGGTGTAGTATGATGATGAATGAGTTTCTTATACTCCCCTTTCCCATTTTCATCATGGCACTAGGATGTCATAGAATTGTTTTAACATTTCTCAAAGTAATGAGGTCATTCCAATTTATCCCTTTTTCTGAACCTATCTCCTGACTCTCCCTATGAGAAGTCGTTTCAATTCTCAGGAAAAAGTGATACAAGATGAATTGAAGATTGTCTATTTGAAAATGTTTAAATAAAATGGAACAGGAACTATCTTGCTGAATAACTTTTCTGGCTTTTCAGAACTTTTGACAGTTTGGGCATCATAAGGTTTTTTCGGGAAAAGGTGCGACATGACAAATTGAAGATTGTCTATTTGATTTTTTTTCAAAGAAAATGGAACAGGAACTATCTTGCAGAATAACGTTTTTGGTTTTTCATATTTTTTTATGGATTGGGCATCGAAAGTTGTGTTTTGAGTGAATATACTTGTTTCTTAATGATATCGGCATGGTGCTCCAATGATTTTATGTCTATCCTTGTTGACAAAAGTTACAGAATTTTCTATTGCTTGGTTCGTCTTAATTTTAGGAAATGTGGGTTGGTGAGCTGACAAGGATGTTGGACAGTTGGGGTGAGAAAGCTTAACTGTATCTTTGTGTCTAAATGCTTGTTCTAGAAGGAAGCAATCACTCAAAAATAAGTTCAGTCACAAAAATATTACTCATTATTTTGTTCTTGGTATTTTGTTTAAATCTGTTACCTTTTGTGGGAAGTGGCAATTTATGAGTTTTATATAACAGTAGAAAAGTATTAGCTACCTCTTTGGGTATTTTTTTATGCTGAAATTTAATCCAAATGTGCAAGTTATATTTCCTTAAACTGAACAGCTCCCAAGATAAGAGCAAATATCAATCAATCAACAATCAACCGAGTCTTAATCCCAACTCGTTTGGGTCGGTTATATGAATCTTGCGTCTCCATTATGTTCTATTTGTTACGAGGTCCTCCGAATGTTCCAGTAGCCTAAAATCTCTCTCAACTAGACTTACCCATGTAAGTTTAGGTCTTCCGTTACCTCGTTTAAACTTTCCTAAATCTAACCTATCGGTTTTACGCACCGGCGCATCTAGTGGTCTTCTTCGTACATGCCCAAACCATCTAAGTCGACCTTCTCTAATTTTATCTTCAATTGGTGCGACTCCCACTAAGCCTCGAATGTTCTCATTTCGTATTCTATCTCTCAAAGTATGTCCAGTCATCCATCGAAGCATTCGCATCTCCGCGACATTCATTTTGCTTATATCTTGTAGTTTCACTGCCCAACACTCAGTGCCATATAACATGGTGGTCTGATAGCTGTCCTATAACTCAGTACTGTATTTATTCCAGTTATTTTGTTTCTTAAGTCTTATCAGATGAATTAAACTTTCTTATTGCCACTTAAAGTGTAAACCCTTTTTTTTTTTTTCTTTCTGAATTACAGTATTTCTAATGGAACTTATTTCCTTAAACTTAAAAGCGTCTTCTGAGATACGAACAAAAGTACTTAGAAATCATGGATGTTTAAACTCATTCCTGCCATAACATGCATAATTTCATTGCTTATTCTTTTATTTGCAGATCTGGGTCTCATCGAATCCTCGAGGGGCAGAAAGGTTACCACCAGGTATCATTGAAGACAAATCAGACTTATACCCACGGAGATTGTGGGGAAACCCTGATGAGGTACTTATATATTTTTTTACCAATAGCCAATATTGCGTCAAGTCTGAACTGTGCAGTTCAAGATAATTCAACAGAAAGCTACGATTTCAGCTATTCTGTTAAGATTTTAGAAATTGTTCTCAGATTTACTTTGCGTATTCTGTGTTAGAGGTATAGTTCGCTTTATGTTTTAAGCTCTAGAAAGGTGATGGTGGTGGAGGTTTAGCTTATCACTTTTTCTAGTTTTCCCTTAATTGCATGACTTAATTTTTTTTAAGAAACTTATTAAGAAAAGCTAAGACCACTTACATGAGAGATAATTTATGGTATCAGTCGATTTCGATCCACCAATGTTCTCATCCTATTTGCCCGGAAGGAAAGAGCTAGTATGTGTCCATTATTTAAATGAAACAGAAGTTTCCCTTAAAAGATTTTTCATTTAGTTTTCAAAAGAGAACCAAATCAGCAAAAAGGCTATGTGTGTTTTTATTTCCTCAGTAGAGATGCAAGCAAGCACAGTTCTACCTTTGTGCTGCCACTAACCTCACACCTGTGGTGAAAGGCAAACCAAGATCCCAAAACTGTGTCATCCATGGCCATGGGTCAAAGAACCTGACCTTTGAATATCCTTGCCTCACTTGGATACCATCTTTTGAACTAAGATCGCCAGATATGGGTTTTACAAAATTTTTACAAAATTTACTCCTTAAGTGAACATTCTGATAATTTCCCCGCATGTATCTTGGATGAGGCTGTTGCGGATATGTCTGTCAGTGCCGGCAACTGCTTGTGTAAGCCTACTCACTTTGCTCAACCTCTGCCCCAGCAAATAGTTGTTGTAAAACTGTGCCCTTGAGTCTAGCTCAGTGTTTGCCATACTAACTTTCGAAAGATGATTGGGCCAAATGGATACAGAATTTAAAGAGTTAAGGCAGACAACATATAAACAAGATTCTGTGCTAGTAAATTCTATGTTTATTCTAATATACCATTCCAGGATGTTTCATGTCTTAGTCATGCCATAACAGTATAACACACACACACAGTAGTAGTTCTGAAGTTGTGTGGCTTTGGTTCCTTGAGATCTCTTCGGTGTATTGGCATATCGAGTGTATCTGTGAACTTTTTGTTTTAATGTTCAGTGCTCTTGTGGTAAATGCTCCAGCTTCTCAGTATATTTCACTTTTTGCAGGACTTACCAAGCAGGCCAAAGTATCTTGTCACATTCACAGTTGGATACGATCAAAGACACAACATTGATGCTGCAGTGAAAAAGGTTCCCCCTTTCTCCTTTGCTCGTGAAAGTCACTTTTGTATTGTCTTGCTAAGTTGTTTCCCTCTGCCTGGGAGGGATCTGATATTTTCTTTTGAAATTATTGTCATCTCCTGAGCCCATCACCCAATTACTTCTGTTCTGTTGCCTTTCTTAAATAATTAATTTACATCTTTCTACAGTTTTCAGGAAATTTCACAATCCTTCTCTTTCACTATGACGGCCGAACAACTGAGTGGGATCAGTTTGAGTGGTCAAGGCATGCAATTCATATTAGTGCACCTAAGCAGACAAAATGGTTAGTAATTGACATTAATATTCTCGACAACAGAAGAATCTCTATTTTGCTCATTTTCGCAAGAGATGTCAAGTTTGCTGGACTGGCTTTTAATTTTTTTAGCATTTAATGTTTACTTGTTCCAGGTGGTATGCCAAAAGGTTTTTACATCCAGATATTGTGGCCTCATACGATTACATATTTATCTGGGATGAAGACCTGGGGGTTGAACATTTTAATGCTGAAGAGTGAGTTTGTACTTGGTTTGCATTCAGACATTTTTTGATACCTATCTTTTTAATACCTATATTGGGTTTGTACGTGTTTCATTTTGATTTGCTTGTTCCTAGGGTCTCAATGTTCCAATTTTTTGCTTTGTAGGTACATTAGATTAGTCAAGAAGTATGGCTTGGACATTTCACAGCCTGGTCTAGAGCCTAACAATGGGTTAACCTGGCAAATGACAAAGAGAAGAGGTGACCGTGAAGTTCACAAGTAAGGAAACTTTATCTTAAAGCATGTATTCATATCATAGTTATTGTCATCATCGCATAGTTTATTTAGTTCCAAGATATTGGGAATAGTAGCATGGAGCTAAGTCACATTCACATTATGGGTGATTGCAAAAGAGCATAAGTACCTAGGCTGTACTCTGGACCTCTCTCTGGCATGAGCCTCTCTTGGATTTAAATTTGATTTGAGAACTGTTTGGTCTTTCACTGTGGTTCTATCAAGTCTTATGAGGCAGCAGTGATTAAGAATCATTGGTATAGTCATTTTCATTCTTATGAAATCAACATGAGTAGTACATTGTTCAATGTTCACATTATCATTAACTCATGGAAGCTAGTAACTGTACCTTTTGCATGGATTTCAATCAGGGATACTGAGGAGAAACCAGGCTGGTGCTCTCACCCACATCTTCCTCCTTGTGCAGCGTATGTGAATATTTCAATTGGTTTTGGTCGAAACTCTTTTCTTTTTCTATATTGTATGGAAATTGTAAGTATCAAGTTGTTTCAACAATTCAGGTTTGTTGAGATTATGGCTCCAGTATTTTCTCGAGAGGCATGGCGCTGTGTATGGCATATGATTCAGGTGTATATGATATTTTAATGTTCCTGTATTTGGTTCCAGAATCTTGCTGG
>JBBYHH010056917.1:0-15796 GCA_038382905.1 Daphne laureola
GAAAGTGAGATGATTTTTGGCTAAGTGTATGAAATGAATGAAAGAAAGGATACTTAGTAATCTAAAGAGGATGAGGCCGGCCTTGGCTAGGGAAAGGGTGAAGTGTGGTTTCAACCTTCATGATTCATGTGTAAGAGACATTTCTTACACTTCATGTACAAATGATGATGGAGTAAACTTTACTCCATCTCAAGTAAACCTTACCAACTTAGTCATAAGCCAACTAAACATGTGACAAAAATGAATCCCTTCCATTTTCAATAAGAACCGACGGTTTCATGGGTCCCACACGGGATAGTTTTTTCTGTCAATTTTCCAAAAATGACCATTTTGCCCTTCCGAATCAATTTTTGACAAAATATCCCGAAACTCATGAAATGACTTTCAATACTCAAATTTCATCAAATAAGCTCCAAAATAGTTCCCGAACAATAGAATTTCATTTATCAGACTTCCATACACAATATATTACAAGGTTCTGATAAATTTATAAACCGACCGCTGAAAAAATATATCGGAAAATGACATATTTCCGGGGTGGGTGTAACACCCACCACCGCTACAAACCGTTTATAAAATAATAAAAATATTTTTTCGTTAATTTATGATAATTACATAGTATCTGGTGTGATATGTAAAACTGTCTATTATAATAGTTTATACTATTTTCGTTAATTTATAATAATTACTTAGTGTCTGAAGTGATATGCAAAACTGTCTACTAAATTATCAGATAACGTCTACACCAAAACACAAAGTTTGGAACAAAAAATTTAGAAATAAATTTTCTTAAAGCATTGTCAAAAAAACTTACTCTGTAATGTATAATAGCGTTTATAACATACTATAAAATATTGTTTTGTTCATATATAATTAATTACATAATGTCTAAAGTGATATGCAAAACTGTCTTAGATATTTCAGTGATAACGAAACCGTCTAATACACTAAAACAAATTGTCCGTAACAAAATGCAATTGTGTTGACCACTTTAAAACATCAAAAATGAACAAATTCATAACAAAATAAAGTATAAGTGCAATAATTTATAGTGTCTGATATAAAGTGTTATAATGTCTGAATAAATACTGTAAAGTGTCCAGTTCCTCACCTCTGAATTCCGTGGCTGCGTCTTGCTCCAGCCATTGTCGGTAAAACGCTAACAGTCTGAGGTGAAGCGCCAAACTCTAGATCTGGAGACGTTGCGATGGCTAGCGATCAGCGTCGATCGGCCAGACGAATTGTTATGATAGTTGCAATTCGACAGATCCACCTTCGTTCTTTGTCGTCGATCATCTCTTCGATATTGGAGGTCACAGTAATCTGGAGATTGGCGATCATATCTCCAAATCCATATCCAAAAGTCGATCGTCACATGCTTATGAATCGCCAAGATCCGCTTCTCCAGCTCGTTCTTGCAGACAGTAGACGCATTGAGAAAGATCATCGAGATCCAAGGCTGCGATGATGAGATCGAAGGCAACGATGATAAGATGTGAGACAAAAATGATGAGATTAGAGAGGATGATTGTGAGATCAGGAGAAAACGGTGATGATATCGAAAGTAAAGATGAAGATATATGAAGCCGTGATGATGAGATCGAAGATGATTCGGTACCGGTGGAGATCACGACAGCTGGTTTAGTTTCCGGTGGGTTGGGCATGTGGCGGAAGTGGTTTGGAAATCTATAGCAATGGAATACGTTTCCAGGAAAAAAAACTTGATGGTTGTGTTTCTAGAGGAAGAGATTTTAGAGAGGGGTAGATTTGACCTTTTATTGGTAGGTGGAATCCTAATTATGTGGTAATTAGACCCGGTATTGTGGAGAGGTTTGCGTAGCTGGTTGTTTGCAACATAACATAATCAGAGTCTAATGATAATACCGTGTTATCTGATGTTTTGAATATTAAATGTATGTTAATTTTTAATATTTGTCTGAAATCTTTGATTACACTTAGACTCATTCATTCTGACAACCTTGGGTGTAGGTTCACTCCACCGTCGTCTTCAAAATCAATGGTTTGCAACAAGTTTCTTTGATAGGCGAGCATTACTATATCCGATTTCATTGAGGCATTCATAAATGATTTGGTGATTTATCTGGTGCTAGACTTTCATATTGTCTTATAATTTTAGATAGTTTCTCTTAAGTGTATTTGGGTTCACAAATTGATATTGCATTGTGATACTTTGGTCTAGCAATTAATTTGATAATTGTCTGATAACAAGTTAACAACGATGTATTATATGTAATGATGATCTCATTTAAGAGTTCGTGTGTTGTTTTGTCATTTAATAGTTTTGGTGAAAGTTGAACTACTTGTCTAATATTATTATTTTTTATCAATGTATAATATTAACTAGCTTAAATATTCACCTATCACACAGATATTGATTAAATACATGACAATGTGAAGTAAATTTATATTAATGATAAAACAATTACATTACAATTATAAAAATAATTTTAAATACAGGTCTTCGTCACGAGGAAATCTATTTTATATATTAAGATATTAAAAATATTTAATTATGTATATAACACAAGTTTGTTTTGGTGTGAGGGATTAGTTTTGTAGAGATGTTGCACCATTGTTATTTTTTTAAAGCATTCGGAAATTAAATTAAAGAAAATGAGCTCTTACCTCTCAGGAAGACTTCTGGAAATTTAGGTACACGAACAAAACAGAACAAACATGTAAAGGTAAAAACAGAAAAAAAAAAGAAATGAAAAACAAAGAGCAGCTGATTCAGCAATTCTTAATGGTCTCCATTGGGTTGAGAAGCAATTCTGATTAAGTGAACTTTGATTTGGTGTATTAATTCGTAATCCACAAGAAAGAGAGCAACTGGATATCCGAAATTGTGCTGCACATCTAATTTGAGGAAGGGCTGAATATGATGGAGTTTCTTCTGGATCAGAGACACCAAGCTGTAATGTTTCTTATTGCCCACCAGCACTTTCATTGGGATGAAGTAAGATGTTGAAGTGTCCAAGCCTCTTTGAGTAGGTCTTCCGAAACAATTATCAATATTTAGCATTCTTTTCCAATAACTCATACCATGTTGCAGTAACCAGCAATCATCTAAATTGAAGTGTCCTACTCAAGAAAAAGTAGCTAGATGGAACACTCCGTTTGACCATCTAATCCAACTCATTAATCCGTTTTCTTGTATCATCAAGAAACCAAATAAGTGATTAGATTGTACCAACTTTGATTGAGCTTCAACAGGGCTTTTCCTCAGTGTCGTTGCTTCTTGAAGCTTTCTCATTGTTTATTTTTCTGATTCTTGATTTCTGACCACTGCTTTTGACAACATACACAAACACATGCAACAAAACAACCCCAATTTGAACATATCCATGCCAAAAGAAACATACCTTTAGATGTTTGATCATGATGAATTGATGATCAGAATACAACTAAACACCTTTGAAACACCAAAAAGGAGAGAAAAAAAAGTGAATATTGGAAGTGGTTATTGGACTATGTGCGCGCTTGGTGAAAATTGTATAGTAAATAAGCAAGTTTGTGAGTGGTCATGTCTGTATGTAACTGCTGAATGAGTTCTTGTTTAGACCAAATGTAATAGGCTTATCCTCCACCAAGATTGCTAGCAGAATATGAAGAACATGCTTTAGTTGAAGCACATCACTTAGAGCCTCTCAATCCCGAATTTGGATGATATACTGCAGCCTTGTAAACAATTTTTTCCTTAAGAATTCATGATACAGCGAGAAACTTCATACGAATTTCAAGATCTCTTACCCACAAGGCAAGCATAAATTGACTTTCTATCTTATGAAATACCTCTTGCCTTAAGACCAAAGGATATCTAGAAATTAAACAAATTAAACATAAAAGATAGGCTGAAAACAATACAGTAAGAGGTTAGAAATTACTAATTTACTCATTTAAATCCCCCCAAATCCGGTAAAAAGGTGAGGTATTGTCTACCCCACTCATCAAGAGCAACAGATGGGCTAATTTCCTTGGGAGTAAGAAAAGCACCAGAGATCTAGAAACTGAAACACTTGTCTTATAGCAACGTTTCCAAGATTCAAAATTGCAGGAAAATGACAGCAATTTCAACTCAAACATGAAGTCCAAAAAATCAAAACAGAAGACCCTAATTCTCACTAATTCTGTTTGTACAAAAAGTAGCATAAAAGTGTATCTCTATGAAATGAAAGAAATACAAACAAAGAAAAATTAAGCATAAATTACGAGATTGAGTAGCTCGTGATTTAGATACTATCATAAATAAATAGAGGCATCAAAAGGTGAACTATGCAGGATCAAAAGAGACACCTCATTTCCATCATGGACACGAAATAACAGGAATGAGGGTAGTTGGAGAGAATCTCATCGTCTGCTCTTCTCTTTTCGGTGGAATATCCAAATTGCATCACAGATTGAGGTAGGTTGTTGTCATGTATTGAAATCATGATATATTTGAGGTAGGTTGTGATCATGTATTGAAATCATGACATCTTTGCGAATACCTGAAAGCAGATGCTGAGGGATCAGAGATGGTGCACAATATGGTTAGCATATGCCAAATATGCTACTTTCATGAAACTAATCACTTTGCATTACCATGTTTTTTTGCAGCATTTATAGCCACAAGATTAGCCTCGCCATTGATGCGTGACATATGATCTTCACTACCGAAACCACCAACAGTTGTGACCACTACTGCTTCAGCAAGAATTTTATTCCAGTTTGCATTAAAAACATCACTTGCAG
The DNA here is from genome assembly GCA_038382905.1 of Daphne laureola. Taxonomy (NCBI): domain Eukaryota; kingdom Viridiplantae; phylum Streptophyta; class Magnoliopsida; order Malvales; family Thymelaeaceae; genus Daphne; species Daphne laureola. Next base: position 4,753 of record JBBYHH010056917.1, read on the forward strand.
CACACAAATATACATCTTAATATGCCAGGCACATAATAAAATAATGAGACTCAAGCAGAATAGTAACTTTGCACAACTCATACATAGCATGTATAAAAAAAAATTGTGATAGAGTCTAATTATAAGTTTAAGAAACTTTCCCAAGAACTTAAACATGGCACGTACCAGATTTTATGATGACCGAATCAAATTATAAAACTCATACATGATAATTTTATTATAATGTCCAATTTAATAGTTTATTTGGATTAACGTATTCAAAAAAATACACCAGTGTAAATAGATCCTTACTCCAGTAAAATAAATTTCCACATAGCACATATCAGACGAACCTGCCTATTACCCAACTATCCAATTAAATAGCAAAAATATAATCAGATTTCATGCAGCAGCATTCATCACTGAACTATTTTTTAGTGCACTATTATTCAGATGAAATACCTGAAATCACCATCAAGCATCAGGGATTGTGTTAGAATGTCAATGTCTGAAAGGAAAACAAATAGAACAACACTTACCGTTCTTGGAGCTCTTTCTCACTTGCCATGCAAGCATTAAACTGGTTGGCTGCCTAAACTGTTGTTGCGATATTGCCGCTGACAACTCCCACGCCTGCTTCAGTGGGGATCATTTAATCAAGATGAATCTGCCCAAATAATGAGAAATTTTGACCAAGAAATTAAAGAATGACACTTCTATAAAATTGATACTTCAATAAATCCCATACAACTCTGCAAACTTACATGAGAAAGATATGCCAAATCATGAATACCCATCTTCCCTTCTGTTGATATCCTTAAGCAAATGTTGATATCCTTAAGCAAATGTCGCTGCCGTTGGCCACCGTTTGTTGTCGCCGGTGGAGTCTGCGACTTCAAGGATGACCCTTACGCAAGAAAGGCAAATCAGATTTACAGTTTTTTGATGACCACAAACGACCCAACCCAGTTGGGGAAGAAGAAGAGGCAGCAACACCGAAACCAGTACCCAAGAGAGAGCTCGTGTTAAAGGATTTGGGCGGAAAGGGTTTTTTTGCACTATGTTTAACTTTGAGATTAAAAATCTGGAAAAAATGTAAGTTAAAGGACTAAAACAAAATTTCTCAAATAATAAAAAGATAATTTTAATTAAATCCGTAAAAGATAACGCTGAAAGTGAACGGAAAGAATTAAAATAAAATATTAAACCATAAAATAAAATAAAATAAAAATAAATTTTTAAAATAAAATAAAAAATATGAATTATTTTTACAGTATCCTTTTAGAAATTTACTCGAATTAAGTGAATGGCTTTGCAGTTGGACAATCATGTTCATTGATCTATGGTAGAAAAAAAATCTACGCCACTATTTCAAATATGGTGATGGGGATTTGTGCTAATAGTCAATGTCAAGCTGTATGTTGATCGGGGTGACAGTATATTGGTGGGGGTAACAGTGATCACTCAGATTTTTTAAAATATAAGAATATATAATATATATTTAAAATAATTAGAGATGTTATTTATTATTTTAAATTTAATTTATTAATTTTAATTTATTAAACTCATTACTATTTAAAAAATTCAGTTCATTATCACCTAAATTTTTATCCATTTTATCTCAAATCGATTTATCCAACAAATTGAATCAACCCACAAACCTTAAATAATTTATAAAAATAAAATAATTTATGAAAATAAAACAATCTTCAAATAATTATTTTATATAGGTTAAAAATATAGAATGAAACTTACTCATTTAATATTTTAATTATGATTTGTTTAGTTCTGTTTTGTTGCTTGAATTTATTTAAAATGTGATAATTCATGGGAAAAAAAATTAAATGGGAAAAACACAAAAAACCCTATGAACTTTTTAATTTGTCGCAAATTGACTGCTGGATTTTTTATCAAACAAAAGAAATTGATTTGTTTCTTTAAAAAAAAGTTTCAAACAATTTGGAGAATAAAAATCAACATAAAAATAATCAAACTTCAAAAAATGTGGAAGATGCTAAGAAATATTGAGAGTTGATATTTATTACAAAGTTGAAACTTCTAAAAAAAATTCTCAATCCAAATTCATCAAATTCTACAAGTTTTTCTTTTTCAATCCAAGTTGATCGATCATTTCAAAGATTTAAAGGAACGTCGTGTTAGATTTTGACTACTTTATATATATACTTTTATCATATGTCTATATTTTTAGTACTTTTCATATGTATTACTTTCATATAAATTAAATTATTTATATTAAATTACTTAAATAATATTACTTTATTTATGATAATATTTAAAAAAATCAATAATCACCTCGGAAAAAAAACTGGCTTCGCCACTGCTAATAGTAGGACAACTACAATGCATTAAGAGCAGAACAAAATTGATAGTTTTTTTTTAAGAGGCAATGATTGATATATTAAAGGGAGGATACTATCTCCAAGATGGAGATCAGGTTCATACAATTACATAACACTAAGAAGCGTTATTACTTCTGAGATAAGACATCAAGAGCGGACGGTACTGCCATTCACGTCCACAATTTCACATTTCTCTGATAAGAGAGACCAGGAACTTCAACTTCATTGATCACCGGGGAACCGACATGTTAGCCAGTTGCTCGTCCAGCTACTGATATAAACCTTCCCAAGACGCCAACTGTGTAAGATGTAAAGCATAAACAATACAGTTGACACCAGAAAACCATGAGCTTCCTTCGAGCTAACTCTTAGACATCTCTAGCAGAATCTCCAGAATTTCAGAGAATTCGGGTCTCAATGATGGGTCTTGCTGCCAGCATTTCTCCAACAGTTCCACAAACTTTGGGTCAGTGTTCTCAGGAATCTCAGGCCTTAGACCCTGCAACATAGTAAAGTATTTAGCCCCTTAACTGGTCCCTTCAAGCTCAAATGGCATGATTCAGTAACTTTATCCTTCCAGATGCAAGCCTGTTAATCACTTGTAAAGCTATACCTTTTGAACTACGCCAACAGCTGCTTGCAAGGGGGTTAAGTTCTCATATGGAAGCTGGCGTCAGTCATAAAATATAAATGTTAGTTTCAAACTACAGTATTAGGTGGCAGCGGCTAGAATGTAGCAAGAGCAAGCAGCGATAATCTTTAACCGAAGCAGATACCAAGTTGCAATTTGATAATTGTTATGGGATTATACTATAGTCATATTTCAAATTCAAGGCTAAGTCCAAGGCTTAAGACTTCTGATAGAGATGAAAGAAGAAGGCTCTAAAAAACTAAAGGATTGCTGGATTGAAATTCAGACACTACATTATTGTTAGCAATTTATCCAACTGAATTGATCAGACATTCATCTTAGCTTCCACTGGGCTTTTCCCACAATGACCTTAAGAAGGATTTGTCAAGTGTAACTCATTAGGTCCACTGATGCCAACAAAACCTTACCTTTCCTGTAAGCATTTCCCACAGTACCACTCCAAAGCTGAAAATATCAGCTTTCTGATTGTACGGTCTGTGCTCAATCACCTTCCACAAGATGCAAACGAATATCATGTCAGATGACTAAAACAGAAATAAAACACAACCAATAACTGACAATAATAAACTGATACTCCTACTACGCAGAGATTCAAAATCGGCTATCATACAAAGTGGTGGTGAACATAATACTCCGTATGACTCAAAAATGCTTTCCATCAATTTACTCTGTCCTCCCTCCAGGTCTGAAAATATGCTACACTGTATAAATTAACAAATTAAACATGACCTGAAATAGAAATGGGACCATGTGAAAACATTACCCTGAATAAACAGGTGCAAACACATCATTGTTTGTTCCAAACATGATTTTCACCCAAGTTTAAGTTTCATACCCCTCAACCTTTCATTTTCTATATCAAAGAGCCTTTGAGACTATTGACGATTCTCCTTATACAGGAAGCACTTCTATGATGAACATGCTAGAAATAATAGGCCATTAGTTGATAACTAAAACACCACAGTCGGAGTCAAAGAGAGATCATAACTCAACCAGTCACTGGAAAATCAGAGGTTGGTTAAGTTTTTTTTTTTTTTTTTTTTTTTTTTTCAGCGGACAAAATAAACCAAGGACCTACCTCTGGGGCCATCCATCGGTAAGTTCCGGTCTCTGCGGTCATCACACCAGAATTTGTTTGCACCCTAGCAACACCGAAATCAGAAACTTTAACAACCTGTGAAGCAAATATAAAAGATGCTAAGAAAGACTGAAACAATTCACTGCTCCACATATTTTCTTGTTGAAAATGAAGTTAAAGGCATTTTCGATTGTGATGATGATGGTCAAGTTTATTGGTCGTATTGTGACCAGAGCTTAAGGGTGCACCAACTTTCAGAAGCAAGCATTTCTCAGACAAACATGCGAAAAGGACAGCTAAATGTCATAAACAAGAAAGGACGTACTCCACTTTCATCCATCAAAAGATTTGCTGCCTTCAGGTCCCTGTGGATTATGTTATTTTGGTGCAAGTAGTTCATCCCTTTCGCAACATCACTTGCTACTCTGAGTAAGAATGGGAGCTTAAAGCCAGCATTTTGCTTATGTAGCAGGTCATACAGGCTCCCACCAGACATATATTCTGCAGAGCGAAAAGAACGAGGGAAAAGGTCACAGAGCTCATCAATTAAGAAAGAAGGAAAAACACATGGGGCATGTTTCTTTGGATGCACTGCATTAACTTAGAGAATCTTGTTGATAAATGCAAAGAGTAATTCAAAATTACAGTATAAGTAAAAAAATGTAAATGCAATATGACCAAGTAAACACGCCCGAAGTGTTTTACTCTCCTTGAGTAATGCAACTCAGAAGCACAAATAGAAGTTTCCAACCTGTTACAATGCACAATTTCGGAGGCTTGGTGCATGCACCGATGAATTGAACAACATGTCTATGCCGAATTTTCCTGTCAGTTTTTTAGAAAAGAGTAAAAGAGAAAACAAGTAAGCATTTCCAATATGGATGATCCACAAACACCACTGGCTCATTTAACAAACCTCATGATATACACTTCCTGAGCAAATTCCCTTTGCATTTTCTCATTCAGATGTTCACTCCTCAGAACTTTAATAGCTACATCTTGACTGCAAAAAATACCTTTGTACCTGCATAATTGAGTTGTAAACTAAACAAGCATTGCACAGAAATGCATGGTTATAAAAGAAATCAAAGTGGACATGAATCATTTTTCCTTTTTAAAAATGCACCAAGGGTTAATATAACACTCACAGGTCCCCACAAGATCCAGAAGCCAACTTGCGTCCATACTTCAGGAGGCTGGCATCAATTTCCCAAACATCATTTGGGTCACGAGGTATGTTCACATGATCAAAGACGAGTTTCTTTCCAACTTGCACTGGCTCCTCAACATGGTATGTGGTACAAAATTTTGTGCAAGAATGCTTCTGATGCAGAGCCATTCATAATAAAAATATAAAAATGATGCTAAAAATATTTTCAAATTAGATGATCCTTTTCCAATGCAAGGGCCCCAGCTCTTGGGTACTAACATTAAAATGAAAAAATATTACATGCTCGACAAGGGGCAGATGGCAAGCATAGAAAACTGGAGGCCTGGCAAATAGTTTGAAGTATTAGAATTTTTCTTTTTATGAGCAATTTTCTTGTCTCCAAACAAACAATAACACTTCCCATCAATGCAGAAACCTGCAGTATGCACTACGACCTGCATTGAAGAAAGGAGCATAATCCAGTTTGCCATAGCACAGTTATTAAAACGGTGACAGTTCCAAATGGCAGCATCAAACACTAGCTTATTGGGAATGACATGGGACCAATGAGAAATACAAAGAAGTGATTTTTTTTTTCTCGAGAGAGCACATTGAAAACCTTCTGAACAATAACGGAAAAGGTAAAATGAAATGGGAATCGCACTTTGCAAGTAGAAGATCCTACCTCATATTTTGATATCTCCTTCAATAATACATTTGTTAGCGCCACTGTCTCCTGAGCAAAATGAATGTAAAAGGTAAATCACCCTTGTTCATAACTAATTCATTTTTCAATAACTCTTCTAATATTAGTCTCTCAGATGCATAATAGCAACAATAAGCCAAGCTAGATGGACACTACCAAATGGGTGAGAATACTGAACATTTAGTATCTATAGATAGTTGTTCTGGTGGCTTGATCCCAACAATTTGTTGGTTCCAAAAACAGGAAGAATTGGCATTAAAAGTTGTAATGACGGAGCAAAAGAAAGCACATACCTCAAGTGGCCAACCATCCACAACAAACACATCCAATGAGTATCCATCTACTGTTGAAAAAGCATGTGCTTCTTGAATGTTCAGACCAACCTCAGAAAGCAAAGAAGTTAACTGCAGTGTAAAGTTTTAAAATGAAATTCTTAGCTGCTCCTGCTGAATGAGAAACAACAGTTGTAAATTGAGAATTGCTATAAAAGCATGGAGTAACAATAATATTCTATCTTGAAATGCTACAATTTTCAAGAAACGTAATTCTCAGTAATTGTTATTGACATGAGAAAACAAAACCACTACCTAGAGACCGACAAAAACTTTATTGAACAGATGATAAATTTCCCAGATCCTATGATTTGAGGATGTAAATAATTGCAATTTTCCCCACATATTTATCAGATGGAGTACATAATAACAAAAGGGAGGCACACATTTGAGAAAATGAAAACCGTTAAACACATATAAATCATTTTAAAGAGATTGATCTGTATTTTTTAGCTCCAAAGTTTGCCTATAGGTGTCGCTTATGCATAAACTTTTTCAGAATGTAGAGAAATTCATACAAAATGGTTGTCAAATTCCATCAACTAATTGAAACCAACCATATGCCATAATTTTAGATGCATGATTAGCACTAATGATAAATATTAACTACCTGACTCAGAAGTTTTGGCTTGTCATTAGTTGAAATTGTAATCTCATGCATCAACCTGCTCAGTTGTGAAAGCATAATTGACTTATTTCAGAAGAACCAAGTAAAATTCAATAACTCAAATATTTAGCTAGTAGATTGGAAGTCCTCTTGTTGTTCAAAGTATCTTTTAGAAGAAAGAGGGGGAAAGAAGAAAAAAAAAATACTGCCAAGAAATAGGAAACAACAACTATTGTCGTGCAATGGTACAAAAAATGGAGAAATATTCTCCCAGTAATTGAATAGCAAGGACTTGTGACTACATGTAACAGGTAAGGTGAACAAGGAAGATACATGTAAGATGGAGCGTAAACAAAAAACTGCATCAAACATATCCTGATGCTTTCTAAATTTCTAGCATCAAGAAACTTGATTTTTGGCACATTTTAAGACCTGGGTCTATGATATCCCTGACTTTAAGCTTTTTCTAAGTTGCAGTATACAAGCTTTGTAGTTTCTGTTTACACTGTATAATTTATCTTTACAGCAGTGAACTTTAATTATATCTGCAAAGGAGATTATGAATACAAGCTGAACGAGAAGAAAACAGCTCTACCGTTCAGTTGACTGCTAAAGGTTTGATATTTTGTTTCACCTGAATGTAAAGATTCTTCAAACATCCACTCAGGGAGTTGCAATGTGTTTACCTCAAATGATGTTGATCATCAGGAACAACAGAATCCAGAACTCTAAAATTGGTGCTAACTTCTTGAACATGGTCAAGGTCAGATGATGTACCAAAGGCAGGCAGTGGATGGATACTACCAACAGAAGGAACAAAGATTAGATGAGAACGAGAAAAGGGAGAGTGTAAGAATCCTAAACAAACTTTGAACACAGCTAAGCTTATTTGAAATTTGAACTATAAAGGTGAAAGATGTTTTGCACGTAGAACCGTACCTTTCTTGTTCTCGTCTAGGATGACAAGGAGATTCAGTTTTGGCTTTGTCTTCTCTTATGGAGTTTGGCTCACTAAAATTTCCATCGAAGGGGGAATGAACCTGCACTAGAGAAACATGATAAAAATGCATACGGCTTATCAAAGACCTCAGGCAGCTAACCGGAAATATTAAGTCAAGAAACAAAATACTAACAAATATAAAGAGTTTTCCTTCTCAGGGGACTGATCATTATTGAAGTAATTATCATCTAAGCTCTACTGGATCTAAAAATAGGAAGCCCACAACACTGTAAAGCAATAGAATAAATTTGGAACAGGAGCTTATGAGCCTCATGCTCCTCAGAAAGTCTCAACAATGCCAAGCAAAAGATGATCCAAAGGGAATATGCTCATGTTTCTGGCAAGAGATCACAATCAACAGAATCTATCACAGTATCAACTAAATTGTTCTTAGTAGTATGAGTTGGCCGGCAAAGACTGCCTACGGCAGTATAGTTCCTCAAATTTTAAACAGACCTTACAGCAAAGCTCAGAAACTAGAATCTACCAATATCCTTAAAGCTTCTGAGTTCTTACAGATCGATAAGACATCCAAGTCGTGACTGTGAATTGTGACAATACCTGCACTAGCCTTACTTCAATGGCAGGTCGAGTCATCGGCTCTCGTGCCTTCTGCAGCAGTCTCTGATGCATTAGAACATCTTGTGCCCTCTCCACGTTCACATCAAGTGAGTATCTGCAATTAGCATATCAAAATCTAGCCCCAGCTCCGACTAGAACCAGCGCAACAAATTGATCATAAACAAAAATTACTAAAAAAATCCATTCACGAAATCTTGAAGGCTAACAGGAGAAATTAGTTGGAGTAAACAGAAAACAAACGCAAGAAAACAATGGAATCGGAGATGTTTACGAAAAATACGTAGCGATAGATATGAACCTTGAAATTGAGATATCAGGGGAGCTCCAAAATCCAAACCCGTGATGAGAATCAAGCGAGAGTCAGTAAGTAAAATTAATGAATAAAAGTCTAGGGCTCAATTGGACGTACCTCGTCGGAAGTCGGCAGAAATGAGCCCAAAGTTCGTCTTCGAAGCCGGAGAAGCTAGCCTCTTCGACGCCTAGTTCCCTGAGCCGGCAGAGAATGTCGTTATAGACCTCAATTTTCTCCCTCTGTTTCCGAGGTCCGAAGTCCATCGCTCGGCTGCTACAACTCTCAGTGTCCGCCATCGCCGGGATTCCAAGAGTCCAGTCACCGTCAGCCTCGCCTACCGGCGGCGATCAACGATCGGTTGGCTTGCGTGTAACGGAAATTAGTAGAGCGAAAAGAGGGATGATTCTAGAGTCTGCTTGACGCCCATGGCTTTTGATTTGATTACTTGATACTTCTATTAAGTGTGTTTTCTTTTGCTGGTTTCCCTCGCTTATACTCCAAATAAAAACAAACGATTAAACGAACGCTATCATGTACGTTTTCGTTGGAAGTTAAAGGAGAACGTTAACCGAGGGCGTAATGCGCACCATCTGGAGGATCAAACGCAAAATTGACGTGGATTCTAACGATATCTTTGCCTCCCTTTTTTCTTGTATCACCCGCCTTTTTCCATTATTTAAACATTGTCACTAAATAATTGCTTTCAATTTTCTTTTAATTTATGGTTTTTCTCAATAATTTGGTCTAAAGATCGCATCATTTATAAATGATCGATGAATCTTACTTTAAGGGTGAAATTTAACATCCCACTTGGCATCAAATGTCAATATTACTATCATTATTTGTCATAAGAAAATATAAATTTAATTTTGGAGTTAATTAAGTTTTGGAGAAACCAAACTTTCAACCAAAGATCCAACAGTCAAAAAACAAAAAATTGATGCGGAAATATGGCTTGTTATTCTAGGGTTTTCCTGGATCCCGTTGCCGCCACCCATCGCTGGCATCGATCTCGGGCCGTTTGTAGTTCGCAACGATAGGTGGGTCAGATGGGACTGGTGGAGCTCGCAACGATGCTCCGCAAGAAGTGACGCGGGAACCGACAGGGAGCAACATTGCTCATTGCCCGGTTCCATGAGCTGGAAGATCACAGATGGCTGGGGTAACAAGTCTCACCCACTCATTCTCTTTCTCTTATGGACTTGGCTTTATCATATGATATGCTCGTTTGAGATGTTATATGTGCAAGTGTTGTCCTTAAACTATTGGGATGGTAGTTTGATTTCTGCTCATTATCTGTTAAGAGCTTTAGATATTGTCAGGGTAATATTCTTTTTTAGTTTGTTTATGTAGTCACAGGCTATTCACCATTGAATGAATAATCATTCCTACTAAAAAAAAATTAAATATATAAATTTAAGAGTAAAGTGCACCGATGATCCCATAACTTTAATTGTTGTCCTATTAAAGTTCTATTTTAAAACTTAAGTTGCATCCGTGATTCTTCTGTCCATTTTCTCCTTTAAAATTAACAGATAATTGGAGAAAATGTTAGCTTTAACTATTGAAACTTTTTTAAAAACTCATTTACACCCTAAGTTTTAAAAATAACAATTTTAGTCACCCCTAAACAATTTAGTCACCTCCGACGGATGGGCGATGAGTGCAAATAATATTATATGTTATACCTTTAAATATATGTTTTAATTGTGATAATTTGTTATTTTTTTATTATATGCGCAATGATTTTTGTAAGAATATGTTTTGGAGGAATTGGAGCAAAAGTGAAAAAATTTAGACTAAATTGACAAAGAATGAGAGATTGGACGAAATTTAAGGTGAAAAATAGAAGCCAAAGATCTAAATAACTAAAAAAAAAAAATTGAGGACAAAATAAGCAATTTATATAAGGTTTAGGGCATGGTTACACTTTTGGCCCATGTATGTTAAACCTAGTCAATTTGGACTAGGTTTAACGCATTGGCTTTATAAAAGTCAATTCATGAACGCACAGGCATGTACAAAAGCAAATCGGACACAGAGGAGGACGCACAATGGAGCACCGTGCCAGCACCGTGCCAACATCATTCTCTGTTCTTTATTTATTTATTTTTAATTATGTTTAGTAGTTAATTTATTTTATAGTTTCTTTCTTCTTTTTAATTTTTATTTTTATTTTTGTTTATTGTTATGAATATTATAGAAAATAGTTTGAGCATGAATATAGAATAGTTTCTTTATCTCTTTGGTTGTTTGGGTAGTTGCATGATTGCTAGGTGATGTAAACATGATTGGTTGTTGATTAT
>JBBYHH010057027.1:0-15790 GCA_038382905.1 Daphne laureola
ACTTAGTATAATTGCATGAGTAGAGTAGTTAGGTTCCGATGTCTTGTAGGAACTGGTGGTAGTTCATGACATACTAGTGTATCTAGGAAGATGCTTTATAATCTAATTATAGTGAATCGGACGATCACTGGGAGTCAGAGATGACCCCGATCATTGGTAAGTGACACTAGAGATAATCCATGTTTCGAGGACACAACTTTAGTTGTACATGTATGTCGCTTAGGACGCACAGTAGTACTACAAGAGCCCATGATGGCTAATCCATAGATGATGCCACTTCTCCCCTCCCTGATCCATCATCTTATCTACTTTTCTCTTCCTTGCATAACTCATCATTCATCCATGATTGTGCCTTTCGCACTACTATCCATATTGCATTCATGCATACTTGCTGCACAAGTAGTTTGCTATAATACTTAGACGTTTGATTCTCTGGGGTTTGATCGCTCATTTCTGAGCCATTGTACTATGATAAGACATTGTTAAGGCTAAATGAGGTGTTTATAAATGTATTTGTTTGTTATGTGCTTTAGTTGTATTTGAATTACACCTAATCCATGCAAAAAGCCTAACATCAGATATCCACTTTGTAAACCTACGAATGTGGCTAAGAAACAAGTACACATTAGTCATGAAATTTGATTTAAATACATATATACCGTAATGTGCGATAATTATCAAATATCACATGATTTCTTGTTCTTTTGAATAAATTGAAATTGTATCCCAAAAAATTTGAGCTTCTAAACTAAGAACTAGTAATCTTGGTCAAGACCTTGAATTTATCAAAACTTTGCAAATAGGTCTTAAAAGTTTTGGAATCATCAACACATGTGGTAGGAGGCAACAAAGTCAACAAAATGAATAACAAATAGAATGGTAGAAATGATGGTGAAAATGAGAATGCAAGCAAGAAACATAAATGAGAGTATAGAGGGGAATCAAGTCAGCACTTGTGGAATATCAACAATGGGTTCTCCAAAGTGAGTCGTGCACACTAAAGCTCATGTGTGTTCATCTAAACTCATGTCCGAGAGGCGGGTCATATATGACTCCGCCAATCGATCATGAAGGTCATCTTTAACTCTCCACAAATCCACCATCCGATTATCTAGATACAAACCTAAACCACTCATCTCGCCAATAACACACATAAGCTTGAATAATATGAAATCCTATGAGATGAGGAAATCTAGCTACTCTAGCTCTATCTATCACATCATAAAATGAGGGATCATGAAATAAGTTTCCAATTTATGTCTGAGGTGAGTTACGAATATCATCCCGCTCCCCTCTTGGGCATCGCGGTTCATCTCTCAACCGAAAATCATCTAAATCTAGTCACTTTCGCAGTATAGGGACCATCTCTCTGAGGCTTCTTTCGGCCCTCTCAAACTCTAAATACATCTACCAATTAATCACGGGGATCTACATCAATCAACTCCCTCTTGGACATTTGATCGAACACCTAGATGACATGCTAATAAAAGTGACTAGCAAACATGCATATTATGATGGAAATCGCACAAAGAGATCAAAATTGGAGCAATCATACACATAGAAATAAGTTACTTGAACCCTAAGCTAAGAAATAACTAAGACATAACATTTCCTAACTGTACCAAAGCTGTAAACATACATAAACAACATTAAATAACAACTTAGAAGATGAAAATGAAGAGGTAAAGGCTATAAATGACTCACAGATTGATGCTCCACAAGTTTGCCCTTCAACCCCTCATGAAATTGAGGTTGGAAGGCTAAACTCCTAGGTAAAAATGACCCAAATATTCTCCAAGTCTTGCTGAATTCGTTGAGAAACAATAACCTCTAAAACTCAGCCGAAAAGACTATATATACCACTCCTAATATCCTAAATTTCCTAGTAGTATCATATACATGAATACTATCTCAAAAGGGTTAAAAAGTCCTAAAATATCATACAAATAAGATAAAAACGAGGAAGCTTTGAGGAAAGTTCCTTGGAAAGGTGACATGGGGAGCGGTGAAAGTTTCCGGTGTTGACATTATTGCCTCCAACAATAAGTTTCCGGTGAAAGGATCTATTGCAATGTTTTGATAAATTGAAGGTCTTGACCAAGATTACTACTCCACCCATCCCAAAAATAATGAAATGTTTGACTTTTGATATTCATTCGACTTCAATTTATCTACATTATTCTAAAGTAGAAAAAATGTAAATAAAATATGTTTGTAAAATAGACACATGAAATTTTTATTTGTATAAAAAAGTATTAAATTTATATTTCAAAATGATTCAAAAATAAAATCATAGATTAAATGCTGAAAAACAAACGTTTCATTACTTTTTAGGACGAATGGAGTAATTGTTAGTTTGAAAGCTCACTTTTGTGGGGATACAATTGCAAATTATTCAAAAGAACAAGAAATCATGTGATATCTAATAGTTATTACATATTAAAGCATATGTGTACTTAAACCAAATTTCATAATTAATGTGGACTTGTTTCTGTACAACATTCATAGGTTTACAAAGTGGATATCTTAAAGATTAAAGTTAAGGAAGCTATAAGAGACAAATCAGATCACATCTCAGTGAAATGTAAGATGAAGATACAATCAGATCACAAAAGGAAAGAAATCTCAAAAGTATGTGATGTAGCAAGCATCAACGTGTTGATGGCTAGTTGCTCAATATATAAACTTCAATTTTCACAGGGCATGGAGAAACCAAAGATGAATCCATCCACTTCACTATTGACCTCAAGTTATGAGAGAAGTTATATACGAGTGAAACTCTTAAAATAATCACATATTAAAGAATAAATTCATAAAGTTGTTGAAGCCAGTCTTCAGCAAGGTGTTGATGGAAGATGACAGGAACATTTAAAGATCAACAAATATTGGAATTCTTTGCACAGAGGTGGTACTTGAACTCATGGAGCTAAGTCTAAGATCATAGGTAGCTATATGTAGATAACCTCAGCTCAACTCAGCTAGAAGTAGCTGAACTTACCTCACCATAGCTTGAAAGCAGCTAGAAGTAGTTTTCCTCAGCTCTTATCAGTTTAGCTCAGCTAGTAGTAGCTGAACTCAGCTCACCTCAGCTCAAGAGTAGCTAGAAGTAGCTTCTCTTAGCTCAACTCTATCTAAAAGTATCTAGACTTAGCTTAAGTCAACTCATATCATCTCACTCCAGCTCAAAGGAGCTAGGAGTAGCTTGCCATCATCTCATCTTAACTAGATGTTGCTAAATCTAACTCAAAGTTAGCTCACTCCAGCTAGAAGTAGCTGTAGTCATCTCCACTCCAACTTAAGTTAGCTAGAAGTAGTTAACTTTAGCTCAAGTTAGCTAGAAGTAGCTTACCCCAACTTATGTTATCTAGAAGTAGCTAACCCTAGCTCATGTTAGCTAAATGGTAGATAACTCCAGCTCAAGTTAGCTAAATGTAGCTAACTTCAGCTCATGTGAGCTAGTCTTGATGAAAAAGTAGCTTTCAGCTCAATGTGAGCTAAAATGATCTCAAAGGAGCTTAGATGTGTGTAACATGGTCATTTGGATTTACTTTATGTAAATTCACTCTTATTTAGTAGTGGTGACACCCCTTGGAACCTTTTAGACAAGATAAGGGTACTTTGGACAAAAAGAGAAAGTATGGTGCAAGGTGTATGCACCATGCACCATGAGGCAACTCTCTTTCGTGGTTATAAGGTATAAATGTCCATGAAGGGAGAGGGAGAGGCGAAGCGGTTCCTCTCTCTTGGTGCCTCTTCGCCATTAGGGGTGGTTTGCAAGGTAGTGACCTTGCACCTAGACTAGATAAGGGGAAATGGGGAAGGTGTACCATAAGACCAAGTGTAGAAGATCATGTGCCTTAAACTAGTAACCACTGATGAGTGTCAAAACACACACACTTTTATGTGGCATTTTCATACAATTCATACATCATTTTGTGGATAAACTGGATGTTTAGTGCATTTCACTGGTTATCTTTGATTATTTTGTAGATGCAAGGTGTAAACGTGAAATGGAGCTAAACAATGCAATTAGGAGGCTTGGGACTCAACATAGAAGTTAAAAGACTAAGTCAACAAGTCTCGGGTCAGAGGAGGAGGATTGCAAATCAAATGAAGGAATTGGGAGCATTTTTTGGGCTAAGGAGCTAAGCCGGTGTGCCCCCTAACGTCATGGGTCGCGCTGAGCATCTTTGGCCAGTGCAACCCAAAACCATCACACCAAGTAGCGAGCCCAGCAGGAGAGGAGGCTCGCACCATACAAATTAGCTGGCACAACCCCCCTTTGCGCGACCCTCACACGACGTACGATGGTGGGGCGCATCTTACATCAGAATTCCTCAAATTTAGTTGGGCCAGCCCATGTTTTTAGGCCAAATATACCCTTAATGACCCTTTTTGGGTGCCCAATATGTCTAAGGGCAATTTAGGATATGATGTTATTATAAATAGACCTTTTATGGTAAGTTTTAGGTCGAGAAGATCAGAATTTCAGGATTGCAGCAACTTTTTGTTCTCCTCCATTACTCTAAGTGTCGAAGTTTCCCTTTTATGGCGTTCTTGAGGATTTCTTCAAGATTACTTCATTAAAGGCTATTTCTTCTCCTAATCTTATCTAGTTATTATGTTTACTCCTATAAGTATGCTGATTGTTATAGTTAGCATGTGTTTTAGTGAGTAGTTGTTGATGATCTTCTAGGGTTTGCTTGCCTAAGAGGCTAGCTATCATATATCATATATTTTGATGCTTAGATATTGATTCCTTGTCCTTTTATACAAGTATGCATGTTGGATGATTGATCACCATGTTAGTATGCCATCTAGGTGTCCGATAATAAGCCCGAGAGGGAAGTTATCTAATTAGACTATAGGTATTGATTGATTAATTAAATATGAGTCTGAGAGGGCTTGTGGATATTGATTGATGCATTGATTATGTTGCTGGAATCAACCATAGACTAAGTATATTTAGGGGATGAGAGTTCCTAAAGCCTTAGTTTGGTAGAGGATGGTTACTTGTCCGAGGGGAGGGTAATTGGACCTTTATAGTCCATCTCTTTGCATGATATGATGATGATAGTGAACCTCCACAGTAGGTAGCAACCCCTAGAAGAGCCTTTTATATGATTGGAACTCGTTTTAGCAACTTTACTAGTTTACCCCTTTCGTGACTTGTTACTCAAGCTACTATTTTTCATCAAAAACTTACTTCGGTTACTGTCCATACATCATCATTCCATCATTTGTCATCACTTGCCATCATCATACTTAGGTAGAATAACATTAATCACCAAATCACATCTAACACATCTCTCTTGGGTCGATCCCTCTTTTGAGCCTCTTACTATGATAAGAAAAGTGCTTGAGCTAGAGGTGTTATAAATTTAAAATGTATTGTGCATTTGTTACTTTTTGTGATCAAGAATTACACACCCTAGTGCACACGCGACACATTTTTGGCGCCATTGCTAGGGAGTGTCAATTTGGTGTTTTTGTTGATTGTTTGTGCTATTTTTCTTTTGGTGTTTTTAGTTATGTACTTACTATTTGTTTAGTACTTGTTGGTCTTTGTTGATATAGGAACCCATTTGTGGATGAGAAGATGAGAACATTGAGCAATCATACTGTACGATCCGAAAATTGAGAAGACTTTGTGAAGGTTGAGAAATCGAGCAAGAATAATGGATTCGGTTGGCCATGGTCTTGGGTTTAATGGGAACAACAACAACGGTCGAAATGGGAATGGGAGAAATGGTAATGGTGATGTTGAAGGACTTGGAGCTATATTGAATGAGAATCCATCACAAGGAAATCAAGAAAATGGAGCAAATGGTGAGATCCCCCGAAATGAAGAGATTCCAATTCCTAGAGAAGGTGTTGATGTTCTTGGGTAGTAAAGAGTGGAGAATGTGAATGCTTCCCATAATGGAGTCAATGGTAAACGAAGGAGATTGGCCGATTTGTTTTCTCCAGTCTATGGAGAAGATAATGAGATGGTTATCAATCCTAATCCAGTGCAACATGATTTTACCATTCCGTGCCACATTCTGACTTATGGTGAGTGCCATAGCTTCAACGGTTTACTCAATAAAGACCCCAATGAGCACCTAGATCAGTTCATTATCATTTTCAACACCATTGAACTAAGAGGAGTATTGGAAGAGGTGAAGAGAATGAGGCTATTGGCATTCTCACTTAAAGGTAATGCCAAAAAGTGGTATAAAGGCTTGGATCCGGAGAAGATCGAGACTTGGGATGATTTGAGACATGCCTTCATTAAGAAGTACTTCCCTCTACAAAAAGATTTTGACTTGAAGAATCAGATTTTGAGATTTAAAGAAGATCTGGAAGAGACTCTTTCTAAATCATGGGCTAGATTTGAGGTATTTGGTTAAAAGATGCCCACAAGCCAGAGTGTCAAGAGAGTATCAATTGTGTCTATTCTATGAGGGTTTATCGGAGAATAAGAAATGGCATTTGGATGCCACTGCTGGAGGTTGGTTCCTACACATGGAACCATAAGCCGCTTTGGACCTTCTTGAGCTTATGGAGGAAAATGACCAACATCGATCAATCGGTGAGAGAATGCATCTTGTGGGAAGTGGCGGCTCTCAAATCAAGAGAGGGATTTATGAAGTTGACAAAGATACCAGCATTCAAGCCCAAATGAGTGCCCTTTCTTCCATGGTTTCAAGAATCATGAAAACTCAAGCACAACAAGTGGCTCCATCTCAAGCAATGGTTGCTGAAATTCAGGATAGTATGGTTGAAGACTGTCAATATCTGCAATACCCCCATAATAGAAGTCAATTTCTATAAGGAGGAGGCTACTACAACAAGGCCCACCCCTACCAAGGTCAAATATATAAAAATCCTCCCAACCAAGCTAGTGGGTAGCACCAAGCTTCATCATTCAGTTCATATCCTATGGAAAAGGTTAATCAAATGTTTGAGAAGATGATCGGATCAATACAAAAGTTTGAATTCACAATCGAGAGATCAATTGGTGAAGTACATAAGAGGTTGGATGGGGAGCTAGATAACACAAGAGCTTCCATCCATAATTTGGAAACCCAAATGGCATAATTGGCCACTTCCATGAAGACGATAAGTAAAAGAAAATTCTCATCCGATACCGAACCAAGTGTGCAAGAGCATTGCAAATATTGTCATGTAGTGACAAAGGAGTAGGAAACCTCTATTGGAAGTTGAAAAGAAGGAGGAAGAGAAGAGTGAGAAAGAAGTTGTTGTGAATAGTGACCAGCAGGGCTCCAAGAAGGAATTGGACTTGGAAAAATAAAGAATCGACAAGGAAGTGAAAGCACGGATAATGAGGGAGATGCCCTACCCTTAAAGACTTAGGATCAAGCATGATGAAGCTCACATTTCGAAGTTCTTAGACATTTTCAAGAAGGTTGAGATGAACATTTCCTTCCTTGATGTCATAAGGGAGATGCCTACTTATGCTAAGTTCTTAAAAGACTTGATCACTAAGAAGAGAAGATTCATTGAGAGTGAAACAATCCAAGTTATGGAAGAAATCAGTGCCATCATTACGAAGAAGCTACCTCCCAAGTTGAGAGACCCCAAAAGTTTCACAATACCTTGTGACACCGGACCACATCATTGTGACAAGGCATTATGCGACCTTAGAGCTAGTATCAATCTTATGCCTTGGTCCGTGATCAGTGTACAAAAGTGTAAACTTTTCCACTATGCTTAGAGCATAAAATCCATCAATTTTGCCTGCTTTCAATGTTAAATACGCACTTTACTTATGAATTCTGAAGAATTGTAGGTGCGTACATCTAGAGGTGATTAGGATCTCAACATGCATAAATATTCATCAAAAATAGAAGGGGAACAAGCTTCAAGAAATGTTGGAGGGACCGAATTGTACCAAGGAGAAAGAATGAGGATCAAAATGCAAATGGTAAAAATTTGAGGCCCAAACGTGTGTATGAGTCGCTAGTTTTGCGCTTAGAACTAGCACCTCCCACATTCGAGGTGCGACTCCAAGGCACAAAAGGAGGCATCCTTAAGGAATAAGGCGGAGCCCAAGGTGCTAGTCCAGGTGCACAAACATGCGCCCCAGGCGCAAAAGGAGAAGGCAAGGCACATTTCCAAGAGGAGGTACTTGTGTCACCCTCCGATCACCTCTTAAACTAATCATTTCCGTTAATGTCATAAATCAATATCTTAATCTAATCAAACCCTCAAACCATGTATACAGTTTTCCTTAAAGTGGGTCCAACTTTGCCCAGGATCAATAGCAAACTTGGAAGGCCGGCCAAGAATGCTCGCAAGTTCGACCAAGTGGCCGAACTTGGCATACAAAAATATAGTAACGGATACTCTCGAACTCACATAAAAAGGGAAGCTTGGAAAACATGATGTCATATATAGAATATTTAAAGTGCTTGGAGTAATTCCAAAATAAGTATATCTAAACCCTACTATCACAACCCATGTATATATATCATTTACATATACGAGCCACGCTATCCTTTTAGAATACATACTTAAACTTTGGAAAAAGAAGCCTTCTTCTGTGACTGATTCCAAAATCTCTAAAGTAACATCCCTACCACTACTGCTACATATACATTAAGTACAACCATTAATTATGGCCATGGTGTATATAAAATCAAGATAATCTCCAGATCATTTAATTTATATTAGAACTAGTAATACCTGAAAGTCCAAGAAAAACTAACACAAATGTACAAGCTACAAGATGAATCATGTAATCTGCTCTTTCCCTGAAATGATGATGGGTAAGGGGTAAGTCCTCACAGGAGAACTTAGTAAGGTGAATAAGGATAGTTCTTCAAAAATTACAGTAATAACTGGGAACCTATAAATAAATATGAAAATATAAATAAAACCACAAACGCCTATCCACAATAATACTCAAACAGATGCTCATCCATAATGCAACGATACAATTCATATGTAATGCACAATTCATAATAAAATAAGAATCCAAACAAGTATATCAATCAAGACTATCATGGGTCCCTCGGCAACCCTCGCCAAGCCCCGCTTGGTTATCCTCGAGGTAATAGTTGGTACCAACTTGGGTCCCGGAAACCCAACTTTCGTATCCTCATCATACACCCCGTGGGTGTAGAGAAATTTCACATTGCCATATCCTCGTCATACACCTATTGGGTGCAGAGAATTTTCAAATGGCCACATCCTCATCATACACCTCTTGGGTGCAGAGAAATTTTACATAAAGAATTCATACACCTTATAGGTACAGAGAATCATTACACAAGCTAACCTGTCCAAAACGATTACCAGCATAAAAAATACAATACATATACCAAGAATAAATCCATAAGTTGATCCCATCAATAAAATTTGCCACCTCACGAGTTTGGTGACAAATGAAGCCGAAACTCTCAAACTTGTCTATGCTTATTCCCCTGAACTAAACTTGGTATCATTGAGCCCCACCGTCAAACCAAGCTTATCCCAACACCCTCTGACATGCATATTATAAATTATCCATAATGCAAAGTCGAGAGAAGTGCTGAAACCCTTACCTTTAAACTCCAAAAGTAGTTACGCAACTAATTCTATACAACCTCAGAAAACCTTTATGTTCCATCGATATCCAAACATTAATTATCACCCACTTGAAGATTGGATGAGAAATGAGAAGAACCTGGGTTAGAGCTTGATATTACTGATGAAAGCTGAATGTGTTTAGGCGGACGAGGAGAAGAAATGTTAACCGTATTTGTTTCCTTTGTTTGCTTCTACCCTACTTCCCTTTTCCCTTTCTTCATTGAATCCCTCCCCTATTTATAGACTTTAAAACTTATCCGTAACTTAGCCATTAAGTAACTTATCCGCAACTTAGCCATTAAGTAACTTATCCGTACCTTAGCCTATTACAGACCACCCTAGGATGACGGTAAATGTCTCTAAATATTTTATTCAGAGGCCGGATGCTTAAGTACCGGGACTCTATTCTAAGCATGCAGGGCATATTTTATGTTAAGTATAATGTTCCGGGACCTCAATGGAGATTCATTTCCATAGAAATTCACCTTTTGAATTCGTATGTGAATTCCAGACTATTTTGCTAATTTTCACCTTCGGGGGAAAAATGGAAGAAAATGGAAATGGTAAAGTGAAAGTAAGGATATTTATTTATGTTATGGTGATTTCAATGGAGAAGAATTAAGAAGAAAAAGAAAAGAAAAGAATGAAAAGGAAATAATGAAAGGAAATAATTATGAAAAGGAAACGAGATGAAATGGAAAAGTATGGTATGATAATGGAAATGCATGTTATGGAAAATGTAAAGTAAATGAAAAGGAAAATGGTTATTATGGATTTTATGGATTTTCTGGATAAGCCCTTTTATTGTATGGCTAACAGTTAACTCTTATTATTTTATATATATACAACAGCAGCAGTATCAGGTGTTGATTGTCAGAGTCTTGCGGATCCGACCACCTGAGCATAGTATGTAATTTCTATTGGCAAGTGGCTCTGTACATGTAGATTGCATATACACATGTAGAGCTGGAAAACATGTGAAAGTATGATTATGTGATAGAATGAATGCTGATTTTTGGAATAGGTTGTATGATGGGATATTCTACTAAATTTTGATTATGTTTATGTTTATCGAGGAGTACTTGCCCAGTACAGTAGGGGCAGGACTCCTTTCTGGTGTATCTGTGTTGAGCAAAGCTCAGCTAAACTGTATATGAATGCTGAAATTTGCAGGGTTGTAATTGATGTATGAGTGCAGGATTTTTGCTTTTTCAAACTGCTAGGTTCTAGTATTGTAACATGAAATTGAAGATGTAACCTGGGACCGAGTTGTGAGAACTACCCACCAAAGTGGCTCCCCATTACGTTAAGTGATAGTCACCCCGCCCCTCCGGCCCATATCCGCTTCTGTCGGGTCGTGGATGGAGGGGGTGGTGACAATTGTGGTATCAGAGCATGGTTAGGGTAAGTGGTTAAGAGAATGGTGTAGAAAGGATATGGAGGGTATGTTTGGACGGGCAATGCCTCTGTTCCACCGATCGATTCCAGGATAGTTCTATGATAAGGCTGGCCACCTCCTTACAAGAACTACATTGGAATGAGAAGTGGAACTGCAGGCTATCTGTCTAGACATGCTCAATATGAATAAGGCACATGAATGTCTATGGTGTATGGAATAAGTGTTGAAGTAAGGATACAGATTTTCTGATGGTAGTTATGTTTATTACGTGTGATGTGTTTTGATGCGGATCTTCTGTGTGATAATTTGCATCATGCATCCTACATTGCATCTACACTACAGAGCCAATAGGAAAACTGCTCATTGCTTATGTATGGTAGTTAACCGTTATATTGTGCTCTTTCTTGTATCATGGAATTTCAGGAAAATGGTCAACACTCGCCGACATCGGGTGTTACATCCAGAGTTGGGGGACGAAGATCCTGCTCCATCTGATAATGTTGGAAGAAGGCATCAAATGCCCAGGCACCCATCAATACCGATTGAGCCCCCTCTGTCACAGATTTAGGATCCAATGAATTTGGTGCGCATTTTGGGAAGATGAGGATGCTACTGAATAGTATTTGGTCAGGTGAAGGACAGAGAAACCCGACGGACCAACCCCAGGATGGGACTGGAGAGATGTTACATTCTGGGTGTACGGACCTTACATATGATGATACTGATGATGCTGCTTATGATGATGATGATGTTTATGATGATGATGTTTATGATGATTTTATGGTGGATGAGGATGTTGAGGATCCAGTATGGGGTCATTTACATGATGATGGTGAGCGATAGCCTGATCATTACTACCATGCCAAAGATGATTGTTATGATGAATCTGATGATGTTTTGAGGGCCTAGAGACCCTGGACAGAGTACGTAACAGGTTTTGACAGACTGCCATTGATGGAGCACTTTCAGTGTCTTGCTCCCTCATGATTCATAGGTAAGGGAGGACTTGAGACGGCCGAGTCCTGGTACAAGGACATAGACCGACTTTTAGGGAGGCTTGGATTTCTTTCAGATGACATTATTTTGCTGGCCACATTTAACCTTCGTGACCGATCTTATGATTGGTGAGAGGCAATGGTTGGTGCAAGGAATGCGGAGTTTGTTCGATGGTAATAGAAAGATCCCGGCATGACCTAGGAGGAGTTCTCCCAAGTGTTTCATGAGTAGTGGGTAGGGCACACTGCCCGAGACCGCAGATAGTTAGAGTTTGACAGTCTGGTCTAGGGGAACATGTCCATTATGGATTACAAACATGAATTTGATCGATTAGTATGATATGTCCCCTAATATGATGGAATGGAAAATGAGAAGGTAAATAGGTTTATGAGAGGTTTGAGACCCAAGATCAGGAGGTACATGGTATCTTGAGTATCATGACGTATTATGAGGCCATCCAAAAGGCCCAATTAATCAAAATGGAGGACATTGAGGTCCGAGCTGTGCCACAGCAATCCCAGGGCACTAGGAGAGACACAGGACCACATCGGTCAACCAAGAGAGCAGACAGATTTGACAGACCCGACCAGTGCGGTAAGGGCAAAGGAAAGAGCACACCGGACACCTCATAGGACTGCGAGCATTGTGACAAAAGTCACACTGGCCCGACATGTTATCAAAAGTTGGGTAGATGTCTCAGGTATGGATCCACTGACCACTAGGTTAGGGATTACCCGCAGACATAGTGACATGGAGCTATAGTACAGCCGAGGGCTCAACCCAATGCACCCCGGGGTGCGGTGCACCACAGGGTGGCCCGAGGCTACAACAGATGCTACAGTAGTTTCAGCCACCGGTACAGCAGTAGGTGACGCCTGGACATGTCTTCGAGATTGAGCATGGCGAGACTGCACATAGAGGAGCGTTGACAGGTACATTGTTATTAAATGGAATTTTTGTACATGCACTATTTGATATAGGTGTATCTATATCAATTCTCTCACAGAAATGTACATTATCATTGCATTTACCTGTGAGTTACCTGCCTGATGTATATATGGTACGCACTGTCGGGAGCCATTATTTATTTTCAAATGAAATAGTAAGGGAATGTATGTTGACTGTCGGAAGACACCGGATACAGTTTGATTTGTTGGTGTTGAATATACCCAAGTATGATGTGATTCTTGGTATGGACTGGTTATCGAAGAATTATGTACATATTGATTGTGCCAAGCATCACATATCGCTCTCCGATGAGAATGTACCACTTTCTGCACCACCAGACATAGAGGTTATAAAGAACAACATGGAATTGTAGGTTCTGGACAAGATTCCATTAATAGGTGAGGATGAGTATTATGGAATGAATTCTGCAGGTACATGTATGGAATTAGGAAAGAAGATTAAATACTAGATTACGACAGAGAGATGGGGATTGTTAGGGTTAGTTCCGTTTATGACAGTGTGTACCAATTAGTCTTAGGACTCGGTAGTGTTTGTGATTGCCAGGTAGAAACACTGTCAGCTAACTCGGGGTGTAACAAGATGCGCCATGAGGGATGGGACACCACTGAGAGGCTCAGGATGGTAGTCTAAACTACCACTCTTGCCAAACAACAGCAGACAGGTGGTACGAGTATTACCGTGTAGTAATAGAGTTAAGTGGCGGAAGGTGTGCCATCAGGATAGTGTGATAGTTTACCGTTAGGTGATTCTGGAATTGTGGGGCACACTAGGTGTGCCAAGTTATGGGTTGTACAAGGAAAGGATGGGTATGTGTTAAACGATTATCAAGGGTGATATCGCATGTGCAAGTGGTTTGTCAGTGATTGTGATTTCTGCACCACTTGTATTGCCGTCAAGGGAAATTATGAAGTACATATTCTGAATATGAAGTATGTCAAAAATGGTAAAAGTTATGGAAATGGTAATGATTATGGTATGTGTTACACCCACCCCGGATGTATGTTATTTTCTGATGTAATTTCCTGGAGGTTGGTTTTGTAATTTTGTCAGGACTTGGAATATTATGTAATTACGATGCTGCTGAATGAATTAAATGTCCAGAGGGGTTATTGGAGATCCATTTTATGAGATTTTAATAATTTAAAACATTTTATTAATCCCGGGCCATTTTGCCAAAAAATGGTTTGGAGGGCAAAATTTTCATTTTAGGAAAATTTATGAAAAAATGGACATTGCACAATCACCAATGGGCCCGTGGTTTGGGCTTTATTTGGACCCAAAGGTGCGCTTAAGTGGTGTATGGTTCCTAATTAAGGAAATATCATGAAAATGAATTAAAGGTTTTAGTGGATTACATGTGTCATTTTATCAAGGGATGAAATCTAAAGGGAAATCCAATCCTAAGTCCTAAAATGAAATGGAAGAGGATAATGATGAGAATTATCCAAGACTATCTACCTAAATGAATTACTAAAATTACATGTTGGTAGATAAATAGGTAGTAGTAGTAACATAGAAAATAAAACACAAAACAACACTTGACTCTCTCTCAAAGTTTCGGCCGAAACTCTCACACCATTTCTTGATGGTGTTCATCCAAATTCTTCAATCTTCAAGCTTCTAGTTCAAGATTCATCCAAAGGTTTATCAAGGTAAGAGATTTCCTTGATTAATTAGTGAAGTTATGAAGTGGAATCTTGAATTAATCTTCTATTTTCTTCCTCTCTTGAAGCCGAAAATGAAGGGAAGTTTTGCCTAAATTTTCTTCATCAATCCTTCCTAAATCCTTTATGTAAGAACAAATCCTTACTGATGATTAAGTCTATGGTTTATCTCCTCCATGATTCCATGTTTGGTTGAAGTTTGTAGGTGATTAAGAAACATGTCCATGAACAACTTTGGATTTGAGTTGAAAGCAGCATTGTATTGTGTTCTTGGGTGTATGTTGAGCATGTTTAATACTTGGGTTGAAGGTTTAATCATGTGGGAAGGGGTTGGTTTGGATGAGGCCAAAATGTTGGGTGAGATTTTTATGTTCTTGTTGGTTGAATTTTTGTGAAGTTATGATGTTTTGGTGATTTTTGTGAACTCCCAAAATGTGTGGTTGAATTGGAAAATAATTGTTGAGAAAAATGGTTGGAGGCTGAATTCATGAGTGGGTTTGTGATGAATTTTTGGTTGTTAAAGTGTTGAATATTTGGATTAAATGATGATTTGGTGAAGTAGATGAAGTTAGAAATTGAAAGGAAATAATTTGGAAACGTTTTGGGTAAAAATGTATGTTGGACAAAAGTTGGGGAATTAACTGAAATTAATTGTGAATTTTTGGGTAATTTTCATGATTAATTGTAAAAGAATTGAAATGTGGGCAAAAATTGGAGTTTTGTCACTTTCTGAAGTTTTAGGGTCAATTTGCACATTTTTTGAAAGTTTGGGTATAATTGTGCAATTACAAATAATATAAGTGAAAATGACCCTTTATGGTGTAAGTTGTGGAAATTGTGAACTTTTCAATATTTTGTCATTTTGTGAGATTTTGGGCCAAAATGAACTTTTGGAAAACATTTAAGGACATATGTGGTAATTATTGATAAATTACCTTAAGTTAGGAATTTTAGTTGAATAACTAAAATTCTTATGTTTCTGTGAATGTCAGTGTGATTATGTGTTTCTGAGATTTTCCGCGGGATTGCAGTTGCTGTAGTTTAGTAGATTTTTCGATATTTCGAGGTAAGAGTTCAACTTTCTTAATATACATTCACGCATATCATCATGTATATTAGGCTAGTTGAGGCGAGTCCTGGGCCGGTGGTGGGGCCCTTGACTAGTCACGTGGTAAAGATTAGTGGT
>JBBYHH010057247.1:0-15788 GCA_038382905.1 Daphne laureola
AAGATCCAATTGAACCAAACAAAGATGAAGAACTGTGCAAGATAGCTCACAACACTTTCTTCACACATACTCTACTAAGCTATTTCTAATTCAATCACACAACAAAGTCAGTCTCTTGCTTCTCAGTGACAATCTACAGCTGAAGGGAAATACAGAAAAGCACAAGAAGATGCAGGTGGAAGTGGAACAAACAAGGATGAAGAACCATGCTAGATAGATCCCAACATTTTCTTCACATAAAAAGCTATTCCTAATTCAATCAAGCAACAAAATCTATTCATGAATCACTGCTTCATCCAAAATGGACTGAATAATTTTTCTCAGTTCAGTGAAGTACCTGAAACAACTCTTAAAGCCACCTTGAAGCAAGGGGCAGTGAAAGTATAATGGCATTCTTAATCTATTAAGACCACCATCCCCTCAAAAGCACAGTGAGGACTCAACTCAGATTCTAAGCTAAAAAGAGTGCAAAAACCTCAGAAGATGAAAGCATTATCAAGATGCAAAATCCCATTATTTCACACAGTATTTATAAGGATAGAAAATCCAGTTTCCAATGTACAAAAATAACAAAGCAGATGTAAAGAGTTACAGAGATAAAGAAGAGTGCACCTGGACACAAAAATTGCCCCATGCAATCAAGCAATTCTTTGACTTGAAGCTGGACTTAAAATTCTTTGACTTGAAGCTTGTTAGGGCAATCCCAAAGGATTACACCCTCCAAAAATTAGCTCATGCTGCTTTAAACGGGGAGCACACAGTGTTCTTTAATAAAAGACGAAAGAATAGTTCGCTTTGTGCTCACCGCACAGGGACGCAATTCATCTGTCGCCGAAACCCTCTGTCCCTCCCTTGTCGCCGCTGTCACTCCCCTGTCACCGAAACCCTCTGTCCCTCCCCTGTCGCAGTGTTTGCGCTGAGACAGAAGAAGAACAGAGGGTTTCAGCGACAGATAAATTGAATCCACCGCACAGCTCCGTGTTAAAACTCATTGACAAGGCTTTCTCTGACCTGAAGAGCTCACGCTAGGACATCATCTCTCGCCAATGTGGGACTTGGAAAACCTTCTTCAGAACATTTTCCACAAAGGCTTTGATGTCTATTAAACTCCGCACCCAAATCTGCTGAGAGACCTACAAAAAGCTCCAATATCAACAATTAGTCTACAAGTTACAGATATAAAGACAACAACAACAACAAAAAAAGATAAACAGAAAAAAGTTAAAGATTATTGACATGATATGGATCGTAAAGTAAGTTTCCACAACTCCATTCACAGGTACTAGAAAACAGGAAAGAATTATAGAAACTTAACAGACATGATAAGGATCATAATTCCAATCATTAGATGAATAGATTATCTATAATTCCAGGATCAGACTTGGCCAACAAAGCTACACATGACAATGATTAAGTTGGATTGTGAAACATCCACTTCTAGGAACTAGCAGGAATTATTGGGTTCTTACAAAGAACTATGTGCCCCTTTTAAAAGCTTAGTTACCAGATCATTCTTGTTATGCTACACTTTTGGTTTCTGATGTAATCCTTTTTATCTTCGTCCTTAACAATTTTGATAACTCCTGCATTTTAATCCAAAATGTGGAATGAAATGGATGCAATATATGAGAATTATGCATTACCTTTGAAGGAAGAGAGCATAAGAGATGAAAGGAGAGGCAAAATGGAAAGCAAGAGAAAAATCCAACTTTTACCCTTTTTGGTGGGGTTTCGGGGTTAGAAAGTAAAAACAAGGATCCTGAATTTCAGATGAAATTCATCAAAAGTGTCATCACAGATATAAGCAATTAAATATTCTGTCATTAACCTCTGTCTTGAGATAATGGAGGAGTAACTTTGTAACCATCATAATTTGCCAATCTTAACTAAGAGAACATGTTGGCGGCTTTGACAATACCAGATAAACACCAAAAAAAGCAGTACAAAGGCTACATTGATGTTGCTAAGCACTAAGGAGGACCCAAAGTTAATAGGCATGTACTAGAAGAAACCGTTTTAGGAGAATGAGGAAAGGCAGGGCACAGAATTGCAATCGACTTCATTTAAAAATTAAAAATAATCACAGGTATCACAGAAGTGCAGAAAAACCGGCCAGAAAAGTTTTATTTGTGAAGAAGTATCATCAACTGTTAACGAGTGCGGTCTATCATATCCAGGACTGTTTATACTAATCCCTAGTGCATTAAACTATAGAAAGTTGAGTAATTGTAACTACCTGTGCTCGACAAACATGGCCAACCAACCACATAAGTCAATAAACAAATTTCAAGGATCTGGAGTCACCTTCACCTGTCTCTCTAAAATAGTTTGACAGATCTTCAGCTGTTGCTCTTCCATTTCTAGTGTCTTGAAAATCTGATTTGCTGATTGTTTATTCTTCAAGTACCAAGGACCCTCAGGACAACTGAAACACCTATACAATAACAAGAATTGTAAACCCTAGGTGAAGCAAAAACTTGTGCCAAGGAATAGTCCATGACAGTTTCCGGAACTGTTAAAGCATCTGAATCTTGTCAGGGATAAAGGAACCAGTCATTGTCTATCTAGACGTTCATACAAGCTGAAAATATATTATTGACTCTAAGCATGCATGCACACACATGGTTCTTTGCATGAACACTTCCATAGTTACATTTGCTCAGATTCACCCTCAGAAAGAAGCACCAATGCTGCTCGGTGAGCCCAATTGTTCAGTAAAAATGAATACTTAATGGAGGATATGTATATCTAGTACAGAGAGCTTCAAAATTTCTTAGAAGCACAAATGCAGAAAAGAACAATATTCTCTCGTAATTTAATTCCAAGTACACCATTATGACATATAAAAGCAAGCGTGCAAGGGAAAAGCCTATACAGCTTTTACATAATTTCGCTAAGAAAGCTTTTATACATGAAAATTCAGATTACATGTTTTGCATAAAGTACATTATAATGTCAAGCAGCAAGCTGTATGACTAGGTTGAAACAAAATCCTGGATTGAAGATGTTTACTTTCAGTGCTTAGAGGCTGCTTCTGAATGAAGAACTTTGAACTACTGGATCTTTTATACAGCACGTTAGAATCCATCCTGCAACAGAAAGAAGAAAACTCAAGATCTGATGAAAGACTTATCCATAAATTTTGACTGTGTAAATGAGTACAAGCGATTCAATAGGATCATGTTAGTTCTTGGCAATAATACCGTCAAACCAAATGAACTGATCCTAAATAATGAAGAAAAGGATGCTAGCGAAAAGGATATCTGCACATTCCAGGGTGCATGAATTAAATGGTCTGCTAAGGGACAACACCATCTGCTACTTACTCAAGATCATGCAGTGCCTGTACCAGCACACTTTAGTCTTAGAACAATCTGCAGGACATTAACAACATAGTAAGATGCTTATCTCATCAGCATTAGAAAGAACAATGAGTATCAATCATAGTACCTTTGTCTTATCATTATTTCCCGTATACTTGGACAATCTTTCACCCCGTGAGAGCTCTTTCCCTGCCCACCAGAGCTGTGCTGTATCCTCTTTAAGCATGTTTGGTCCTGATGTTTTCAGAGGAATATGATCCAACCAACTTTGTAATTGTGACTGATCTTCTATCTAAAGAGCTCATTGCGTGCCCGCCACACACAAACACACACGCAGAGAGAGAGACAAAGCAAATTTCTGATAGTTCTTCCCCATCAATTATGACAGTGTGCATCAATTAAAGGATTTCTGACCTCTAACGCTAACATGGTGTATAGTATAGTATAGTATAGTATAGTATAGTATAGTATAGTGTGGAATAAAATGATGAATACTAGTGAACGTCCTTTTTGCTGACACTAATAAACCATGTAATTCATCCCAAATGACTAACATTATGAATGGACTGTTGAACCAAAGAGTATGGCAGCAATATCTAGCTACTTCTGGAACTGACGGTAATACCTGCCAAGAGCTGATGCAATTGACTGGAATCTCCGAAGCCTAATAACTCATAATGTGAGATAAATTCCTTCTCAACCGTTTGTAAGTAATCTTTCAGGATATGCAATGACAACGGCTTATTGTGCAAAACCTGGTCCTGGCATAACAAATCAGACACCAACCACTCGCGTTTAAGATAATGTGACCTTGTAACAACCGTGAAAACTAAAAATGCATCAATTTCCAGAACCATAAACCGAAAAACAGCTAGAGAGAGAGAAAGAGATAGACCTTGGAGGCGTACGATCGAGCTTCCGTTAAAGCTCTCATCAAAGCAATACCTGCAAAAGTTGAAAACGATCGCGAAAAAGATTAAAGATAGGAGAAAGAGAGTGTCAAAGATGAAAGTAATTGGTATGAGGAACTGTGATGAGACCTTTGAGGTTGTCACGCAGGGCCAGAAGAGGAGGCTCAAACTGAAGAGACAGGGTTCGAATGTTGGACTGGAAATTGGAAATTCGAACGATATCGGAGGCGATTTCGCTAACTGGTGAAGTGCTTAAGCAATCATAGAGGAATTCGTGTTCACAATCGTCACGTCTCACATGAATCCGCACCATCTTTCTTCTGTTCCAGCTCAATCACCAACTGTTGTTTGCAGATAGCTCGAATTCTCACTATCAGTTTTTTCTTTTCGCCGGAGTAGCTCGACGAGAGTCGAATGGTGTTTGAAAAATTGATGCGTTTTTTAACGATGTTCTCGAGAGTTAAATTACTAATATAAAAGAATTTATTAAAAAAATCCAGAAAAAATGCACAATATATACAAAATACATCAAGAGCAATTATGTCAATAAAGTAAAAAATAATAATAATAATAATAATAATAATAAACGCTAGAGGTAGTAAATAGAAACTATTGACCTTAAACGATTGCAATAATGAGAATAATAACAGATTTGGCATCTTCAAAATTGAATTGGCTAAAGACAGGTAAGCAATGCTGCTTGTGTTATTATTACATTGCCTCATATCAAATCGCACAAGTGTGGCAGTCAGAAGGTTGTTAAACTTGTACATATGAAAACCCATCCATGAACCTGACAGAGGCAACTTGACATCAAAGATTTACACAAACCAGGACTCACCTGCACACACATCAAATGGCATATATCCTGTTTTCAAGTACTTCAGAGTTCTCTAAATCTGAGTTGTGATGCCAAGAGCTGGATCCACTTCTCTTCGCGCTGTTCGACTTTTTCCTCATCGATCGCACCCTCTTGCTTCGAACCACATAATAGGTCATGGTGCCGAGAACACTACCCATCACCAGTCCCCCTACCACTGTAACCAAGATTGCAGCCCATTCATGTCTTCTGCCCACAACTATATAAGAGGAGGCTATGAATGCCACTGAAGTGCATACAGATGCCAACCACATCAGTTTGTTGATCACTTCCACCACCCGTTTCTCCGCTTTTGTCTCGCCTCGGACCAGTGTGATTTGAACAACCACAACAGCCAAGGATGTGAACAAAGCAATCGCATTGAAGATGAAGAATATTTTGAAAGAAGCGTAGCCCACGACAACAGCCATCCCGCTATCATAATCCCCACCTGGAACGGTGAAAATAGCTGCAAAAGCAACGGTGGCGAACAGAACAGCCACCACTGTCACTGAATTCGTCGCATTGTTGATTCCTTCTCGGTGAAGTTTCCTTAGCTCCTTCGAGATGTTATGAACATTCTTGTTCGTCCTTTTCGTTTGTTCAAGCTGGGTATGAACATCATTCTTGATTTGGGTTACAGTTTTTCTCAACTCATCTCTCGGTTGGTTCAATTCGTTGGCTCTAAGAGCATTATGTTCATAAAGGCATTCCTTTATACTCGCGGATTCTTGAGAAAGAGGAAGGGCTTCAGCTATATCAAGAGCAGTCTTGTGTTCTCTGTTCAAAGCATTAACACTAGTATCCGGAAGTGATAGCAGTTCCTTCACAATCTGCAACAGAAAGGAGAAGTTTAATCAAGCAAATGATTACTAAGCCATGAACACAGGCAACATATATTCAAGAGAGTATAACTCACCTCTGGTCGCTTCTTTCTCGTAGCTACATGCAACGCCGTGTTGCCAAATTTGTCTGGGAGCATCACAATCGCCGCATCCGCTTCAAGAAGCAATGTTACCACCTCACAGTTCTGCCCTTTGACGGCCATATGCAAAGCAGTCTGCCCTTTCTTGTCAGTCCGCCTAGCCAGTTGTGAATCTTTGCTGAGTAAAGCTTTTACAACATCGACATGTCCTTGCCTGGCAGCTAGATGCAATGCATTTTTACCATTCGACCTAGAAATCTCTAACAAGCTACGATTCTTAGACAACAGTTCATTGACCACTTCTGTGTGCCCTCTGGTCGCTGCAGATATTAGAGGAGTTGCACCTGCTGGACCAACTGTCTGGCTTAATGATGGATCATGATCCAACAGAACTTGAACAATTGCTGCAAGTAAGAAACAGTGTCAGCTTACCTAACTCGCAGAATATTAACACAACTCACAGGATATCTATTTAAAACTGTTGTCATATCTGAGAAAATATTAACAGAAACAGTGGCATACAATCATGCAGATATTTGATACTACAGAGAGAGAAGAGAGAGTCTTATGAAGAGTGAAATAGGACTTCGGTAGATGCAAATGGTAATGCTTGAGCAGTTGCACATACTTGCAACGTAGATGTAATGAGCTACTACTATTATCATGACGTAGAATTTTGTTAACATATACTAGTATATCTCTTTCGTGGAGCCCTGTATCGATCAAAAGAGGAGATTACTCTTCTTATTGTTGTATCGAACCTTTACGTGAAATGAGAAGAAGGCAACGGTACCATTGTTGACAAAACAAACCGTCACATAATCTGCCTAACCAAGAAATAAGAATAGTTGAGTATGTCAAAAGAAAAAATTCACTGAAATGAATAAGCTTAGTCCCACCCAACAATTCCTACATAAGATTGGGGTCATCACCATTTTAACAGGTTATTTAAGTTAAACCTGTTAAATATCATCCATTCAATTTCTAGCCCATCAATTAAACTCCCTCCGTACTTCAAAAAATGTCTCATTTGTTTTACAGTATTTAATCTATGATTTTTTTTCATCCATGTTTAGACATCTAAAGTTAAATACAAGTTTCCTAAATATAATTTTCTAGAATTTTTTTGCACTATTTTTCTTTGTAAATATTTGAGTCAAACATTGAACTTTAAAACAGTTAAAACAAATGAAACATCTTTTGAAGAACGGAGGGAGTATTAATTAAAGTTATATTAGAAACATGAATGAATATATAGTATACTCGAAACTTCAAAAACCATCTTCGCACAAATCCTTGTTCTGCATCTGAAAATGTACTATATGCAGTATTGGTACCACCATCATAGGCCGCCTTGATTGAATATGAAACATAGACTTTTGCAGTTGGTGGATTAAACCTGAAGAGGAGAAGCAAAATGTGTGGAACGGTTACAAAATACATAATGAAGAATTTGAGTAAGTATCTTACCCTCCATTCTATGGTTCAATGAGGACCTGTTGTTGTTGCGTATTAACTCCCGGTACATTTCCCGATCTACGTGATCCATCTCCCTGACTTGTTCCACGCTCATCTCATGGTGTCTCAGTACTCACATGTGTTCCTTGTGTTCCATTGCTCCTTCTTCTTACACCTGAATCTCTTGGTGACTCCTGATCTTGTAACATGTTGAATGAATTACTAATGGATCTCTCAATGTCACGCAAAAGATTCCTTCCACGGCTTTTAGGTTGTTTTCCCTGACCACTTTTACGCCTATACGTATAAGGAGCACAGTTATTGGGCTGCTCACCACCGTCATCCATTTGTGCTCCTACTACAAGATCCAACAGAAAAGCAATGTATGCAGTAATAACATTATGTCAGACATGCAGTAACAATTTCATATGAATAATTTCCAAAATTGAACAACAAAAACAAGTTGCTATAAATTAAATACGTTCGATTCAAGTTGCAGAAATGAAAAACATTTCGATTCCTTCAGAATTATCACTTTCTTCAAAATTTGAGCTATCATCAGAAGTTGTTTCACAATATTCAACTCACTGTTCCGAATCAGAATCATTTGAATCCTTGAAATCAATCTATGGGTCACTAACTTCCATGTTCACCACATCTTCTGTGGTGAGAACCTCCCCTCAAGTTTGATAACCTAATGGTCCTAAAGGATTGTCCCTTATGCTTTCTTCATTCAACTGTACACCCCCATCATTTTGTCATGCTTCATCTTCAATTTGGTAGTTGTTGTTCTCTGAATGACCTCTTACTTTGACTTTAATCATATTAAGCCAACTAGTCTTATCCTTTGTTTTCGTTGGATACTAACTGTAACATACTTGTTCAGCTTGACTAGCAATGAAAGGATCATACTTGGCATATCGTCTATTTTCTTTTACTTCAACAATCCCATAATCCTTATCAACCCTTGTGTCACGTTCAAGAGTTGGATCAAACCATTTGCACTTAAATAAAATTAAACGTTTTATAGGTAAACCCTAAAACTCCAATTGTATTATTTTTTCAAGCTCACCATAGAAATCACAGTCAACTGTAGAATCTCCATTTCAACGAACATCAACTCCACTATTATTTGTCACCTTATGTATATACCAGTATCTCGTGTCGTTGTCCAGAACTTATACTCATTGACAAAGTACAAAGACCAACTAACAATACGCATTGATTGATCGAATGAGACATCCCACAAACATACCACTTAATTCAAGATTAACACAAGTTTGTAGATAAATTTATCTTCTTGTGGGAGATGTCCTTGGTGCCAAACCCACCATCGTGATTGTCTTTGACCTTGGTCGCTTGAGTAATAATGAAATCTTTACTCCTAAAAAAAAAGAGAATATTCTACCCATCTTTTTATATATATTGGAAATAGATTTTCATTTATTTATTTTCTTTGTAACTACTTTGGGGGCTGTGTTTGTTTTGAAAAAAACTAACAACAATCCAACAAGTATTTAAAATTTGAAATGGAATTTGTGAGAGTAGATTTGGGAGGAAGATTTAAATTGTTGTTAAAAATTTGTAAAAATTAGGTGGAAGAACACACTCAAAAAATTGTGTAAGGAAAAGATGGATGATGCGAGCTGTTACTTTCATGGCACGGAATAATCTTCAGTGGAAGGGAAGTCAGATTCCTTACGCTGGAGTGCGTTAAATGATGGCTTGTTCTAATCAAGGTATCTACGCTACCTTCCCTTCTGGATGCTTTCAGGTGTGCTAAGTTCACAAGTTTGAGATTTGATGCATTACATTTTGGTTCAAAAATTCTTTAAGTTATAATCTTTACTCACCCATTTAAATTTGAATATAATATTAGAAGGTACGTTACTTTTTAGAAATTCTAGTATAAATATTTTAAGCAAAATCCACAATTTTAAAAGTGTTTTTCAAAATAGAAATTATAAAAAATAAATCATATTAATATTTCTCTTTAAATATTTTTCATAAATATTAATTTGAATTTCAAATGCATTACACTTTTGTATGAAAATTGTGTAGGTTATAGTCTTTACCCATCAACTCAAACTTGAATATAATATGGGCAGCTACACAATTTTTTAGAAATTCTAGTATAAATATTTTAGACAAAAATAACAATTTTAAAGGTGTTTTTCAAAAATAAAAACTGTAAAAATGAATCATATTAATATTTCTCTCTAAATATTTTTTCATAAATATTAATTTAAATTTCAAGTGCATTATACTTTACTCCAAAAAATCTGTAGGCTATATAGTCTTTGCCCATCGGCTCAAATTTGAACATAACATTCGAAGCTACATTACTTTTTAAAAATTCTATTATAAATGTTATAGGCCAAATGGATAATTTTAAAGGTATGTATTTAGAGATAAAAATTATAAAATATGACTCATTTTAACATTTCTCTCTAAATATTTTTCATAAATATTAATTTAAATTTCAAATGTATTACACATTTCTCTAAAAAATCTGTAGGTTATATAGCCTTTACCCATCGGTTAAAACTTGCACATAATATTGGCAGTTACACTACTTTTCAGAAATTCTAATATAAATATTTTAGGTAAAATAGATAATTTTAAAGGTGTTTTTTTTAAAATAAAAACTATAAAAAATGAATTGTATTATTATTTCTCTCTAACTATTTTTCATAAATATTAATTTAAATTTCAAGTGCAATACACTTTTCTCAAAAAATTCGGTAGGCTATACCTCATGCCGATCGGCTCAAATTTAAAAATAATATTGGCAGCTATACTACTTTTTAGAGATTTTAGTATAAATATTTTAGGCAAAGTTGATAATTTTAAAGGTATTTTTTTTGAAATAAAAAGTAAAAAAATGAATCATATTATTTCTCTCTAATTTTTTTTTCCATAAATGTTAATTTAAAGTTCAAATGCATTACACTTTTCTCTAAAAAATTTATAGGCTATAATCTTTGCTCATCGACTCAAATTTGAACATAATATTGGCAGGTACACTACTTTTCAGAAATTCTAACATAAATTTTTTAGGCAAAATGGATAATTTTAAAGGTGTGATTTCCAAAATAAAAACTATAAAAAATGAAGGCTTTATGATCATAATTCTTTCTATTTTATGTCCGTGAACTATAAAAACTATAAAAAATTATGTTGACTCAATCACTTTAATTCCTGAACTATAAAACGTGTCAACTCAGTCCCTTAACTATGCACTGTCAAGTATTTTACCCCTTTGATTATATCATTATATCAATGTTAGTTGTTCTTAGAGAAAATGTCTATTATGATCATAATTCTTTCTATTTTATGTCCAAAATCTACAAATCTATCACATATAACAAAAATATTATGTTACTGGATTTTCTGGATGGGTGGGTGGGTTGGGTTGAACATATGAGTAGGGCTGGTCACTACAACCCCTTGAAGTTTTGAACATAAGCATTTGTAACAAAATGCTTTAAATTCTTACAAATTGGTCACTCATCTGTCAAAAAACTAACACCGTTAAAGTCTTAATGAGCGAGTTACCGAGTTAAAGGACTAAAGTGCTTAAACTTACATAGTTTAGGGACTGAATTGACACGTTTTATAGTTTACGGACTAAAGTGCGCGAGTTAATATAGTTTATGGGACTATTTGATAATAAAGCAAAAAATGAATCATATTGATATTTCTCTTTAAATATTTTTCATAAGTATTAATTTAAATTTCAAGTGCATTACACTTTTCTCCAAAAAGTCTGTAGCCTATAACCTTTGTCCATCGACTCAAACTTGAAAAATAATATTGGCAGCTACATTAATTTTTAAAAATTGTAGTATAAATATTTTGGCTAAAATGGACAATTTTAATGTGTGTTTTTTGACTTAATTTTTTTTTAAAATGACTCATATTCGTATTTCTCTCTAATTGTTTTTCAAAAATATTTATTTAAATTTTAAGTGTATTATAATTTTCTCAAAAAATTGTGTAGGCTATAGCCTTTCCCATCGACTCAAATTTGAACATAATATTAGCAGCTATACTACTTTTTAAAAATTCTAGTATAGATGTTTTAGGCGAAATGAAGAATTTTAAAGGTGTGTTTTTTTAAATAAAAACTTATTGAAAAGAATAATATTAACATTTCTCTCTAATTTTTCTATAAATATTAATTTAAATTTCAAGTGCATTACACTTTTCTACAAAACTTGTGTAGGCTATAGCATTTGCCCGTCAACTCAAACTTGAACATAATATTGGTAGCTACACTACTTTTTAGAAATTCTAATATAAATGATTTAGGCAAAACTGATAATTTTAAAGGTGTTTATCAAAATAAAAAATATAAAAAAGAATCATATTAATATTTCACTCTAAATGATTTTTCATAAATATCAATTTAAATTTTAAGTTCATTTCACTTTTCTCCACACAAACAAAAATGTAAGACATAGCTTTTGCCCATCGCCTCAAACTTGATATTGACAGCTACAATACTTTTTAGAATTTCTAATAGAAATGATTTAGGTAAAATGTATAATTTTAAAAGTGTGTTTTTAAAAATAAAAATTATAAAAAATGAATCATATTAATATTTCTCGCTAAATATTTTTCATAAATATTAATTTAAATTTTAAGTGCATTATACATTTCTCAAAACAAATCTTTAGGCTATAGTCTTTGCCCATCGACTCAAACTTGCAAATAATATTGACAACTACACTATATTTTAGAAATTCTAATATAAACGTTTTAGGAAAAATGGACAATTTTCAAGGTGTGCTTTTTCAAACTAAAAACTATAAAAAATATATCATATTAATATTTCTCTCTAAATATTTTTCATAAATATTAATTTAAATTTTAAGTGCATTACGCTTTTCTGTAAAAATTATGTAGGCTATATAGCATTTACCCATTGACTCAAACTTGCACAAAATATGAGTAGCTACACAACTTTTTAGAAATTATAGTATATTTGTTTTTAAGTAAAATCGACAATTTTAAAGGTATGTTTTTCAAAATAAAAACTATAAAAAATAAATCATATTAATATTTTCTCTAAATATTTTTTTATAAATATTACTTGATATAAATTTTAAATATATTACACTTTTCTCTAAAAAATCTATAGGCTATAACCTTTGTCAATCGCCTCAAATTTGAACATAATATTGGGAGCTACACAACTTTTTAGAAATTCTAGTATGAATATTTTAGGTAAAATAAACAATTTTAAAGGTGTGTTTTCAGAAATAAAAACTATAAAAAATAAATTATTTTCACATTTCTCTAAATATTTTTTTGTAAATACTAACTTAAATTTCAAGTGCATTACACATTTCTCCATCTGTAGGCTATAACCTTTGCGCATCAATTAAAACTTGCACATAATATTGGTAGTTACACTTTTTCAGAAATTCTATTATAAATGTTTTAGGTAAAATAGATAATTTTAAAGGTGTGTTTTTTCAAAATAAAAACTATAAAAAAAAATGAATCATATTATTATTTCTCTATAAATATTTTTCATAAATATTAATTTAAATTTCAAGTGCAATAGACTTTTCTCAAAAACTTTTGTAGGTTATAGCCTATGCCAATCGGCTCAAACTTGTATATAATATTGGCAGCTACATTACTTTTTACAAATTCTAGTATAAATATTTTAAGTAAAATCGATAATTTTAAAGGTGTGTTTTTTGGAAATAAAAACTAAAAAAATGAATCATATTATTTCTCTCTAATTGTTTTTTTCATAAATATTAATTTAAATTTCATGTGAATTACTTTTTTCTCTAAAAATTCTTTAGAATATAGCATTTGCCCATAAGCTTAAATTTAAACA
Organism: Daphne laureola; assembly: GCA_038382905.1. Classification (NCBI taxonomy): domain Eukaryota; kingdom Viridiplantae; phylum Streptophyta; class Magnoliopsida; order Malvales; family Thymelaeaceae; genus Daphne; species Daphne laureola. The sequence continues at coordinate 13,337 of JBBYHH010057247.1, forward strand.
TAATATTGGTAGCTACACAACTTTTTAGAAATTCTAACATAAATATTTTAGGTAAAATGGATAATTATAAAAGTGTTTTTTAAATTAATTTTGTTTTAAAATGAATCATATTCATATTTATCTCTAAATATTTTTCATAAATATTAATTTAAATTTCAAGTGCATTACAGTTTTTTATAAAAACTTTGTAGGCTATAACATTTGGCAATCGACTCAAGCTTGCACTTAATATGGGTAGTACACTACTTTTTAAAAAAATTAGTATAAACATTTTAGACGAAATGGACAATTTTAAAGGTGTGTTTTTTAAATTAAAAAAAAATAATCATAATAATATTTCTCTCCAAATATTTTTCATAAATATTAATTTAAATTTCAACTGCATTACACTTTTCTATAAAACTTATGTACGCTAAAGTCTTTGCCCATCAACTCAATCTTGCACATAATATGGACAACTACACTACTATTTAGAAATTCTAGTATAAATGCTTTAGGCGAAATGGACAATTTCAAATGTGTGTTTTTCAAAATAAAAACTAAAAAAAATGAATCATATTAATATTTCTCTCAAAATATTTTTTCATAAATAATAATTTAAATTTCAAGTGCATTACGTTTTTCTCGAAAAAATCTGTAGTCTATAACTTTTGCCCATTGACTCAAATTTGAACATAATATTGATAATTACACTAATTTTTAAAAAATTTAGTATAGATAATAATCTTTTTTTTAGGATTGGGCTGGACTTGGGTTAAGGATAATCTTTTTTTTTTAATTGAATATAGATAATAATAATTGGCCAAAATTCTAGCCCAGCTGGAGCTGGGCTAGCTCCCCTGCTCATCCGCCTCTGTATCAGAGGCTTGGATTTTTGGTCCATGATTTCCCCCAAAACCTCTACTGTTGCTGTGAATGCTATATTTGCTTGCAGAGACAAGTTTGTGGATTGGTTTCGTTTGCACCCAGTTCCCGGTTAAATAAGCTTATTTGCATGTGATTGGGCATCATGAATTGGTAAGATGAAGGAAGTTAGTTTGGGGTCCGTTACATGTACCCAAAACGTCTTTGATTACTTGGTTTGCAACCATCAATAGGCTTCTAACCCTTGACGAGATTTCTCTTTGGAAGCCTGAAGCTGCTGATTCTTGCGTTTTTAGTGGTGAGTTTCTGGAATCTCGTAACCATCTTTTCTTCTATTGTTCTTTCTCTATGGCGGTTCTGGTTGCTGGTTTGAAAACTGTCAAATTGTCTTCACCTCCTTCCAATTGAAATTTATGCTGCTCTTGGGTGTTGAAGGTGGCAAGGGGTAAGATGCTTAAAGCTAAAGTTCGCTGAGCTTTGTTTGCGGCGCTTGTCTATTTTATTTGGTTTAAGAGGAATGCTCGAGTATTCTCTGGAGTTCTTTTGGATGTAGTTGAGGTCGCTGGTAAAGCTATCATGTTTGTGTAGGTTCACAACTCTATCAAATTGGATCTGATTTTTTGATTGTCTTGCCCAGCTCTCCTTGTTGTCTAAGGTTGGTGCTTGTGGTTTGTGACTAAGGTTGTATTGTTCCAGTTTCGTTTTGCTTTTTTTGGCTTACACTGCCAAAGGTTAGCTAGCTAGTTTCAATTCTTGTTATATTTTGTATCTGAGTTTGTCATTTCTTGCAAGACCTCAAATATTGTTTATAAGTGTCGTTTGACTTTTATATCAATGAATTACAGCGTTATTTGTTCCTCCATTTCCTATATAAAAAAAAAATCTAGTATATATGTTTTAGGCAAAATGGGCAATTTTCAAGGTGTGCTTTTCAAAATAAAAACTAAAAAAATGAATGATATTTCTCTTTAGTTTTTTTTATTAATATTAATTTAAATTTCAAGTGCATTATACTTTTGTCCAAAAATTCGGTAGGTTATAGTCTTTACTCATCGGCTCAAAGTTGAATATAATATTGGCAGCTACACAATTTTTTAGAAATTCTAGTTTAAATGTTTTAGGCAAAATGAACTATTTCAAAGTTGTGTTTTTTCGAAATAAAAACTAAAAAAATGATCATATTAACATTTCTCTCTATTGTTTTCATAAATATTAATTTCAATTTCAATATTACACTTTTCTCAAAAAATTCGGTAAGTTATAGCTTTTGCTCATTGGTCAAACTTGCACATAATATTGACAGCTACATTACTTTTAAGAAATTCTAGTATAAATATTTTAGGTAAAATGGAGAGTTTTAAAAGGCGTGTTTTTTTTTAAATTATAAATTATAAAAAATGAATCTTATTCAAATTTCTCTCTAAATGTTTTTCAAAAATATTAATTTAAATTTCAAGTGTATTACAATTTTTCCAAAAAAATCTATAGGCTATATAGCGTTTGCCTATTGACTCAAACTTGAATATGATATTGACAGCTACGCTGTTTTTTAGAAATTCTAGTATAAATATTTTAGACAAAAGTGATA
>JBBYHH010057468.1:0-13411 GCA_038382905.1 Daphne laureola
GTGAAATTGTTAAGTTTAAAATTGTTTAGGTGACTAAATTGTCATTTTTAAAACTTAGGATGTAAATAGAGTTTTTTAAAAAAATTCAGTAATTAAAGTTAACATTTTTTCCAATAAATCGTTAACTTTAACGGAGAAAATTGACCACAAATGCAACTTACGTTTTAAAACGGGACTTAAAGAGGACGAAATCTTAAAATGGGATCTCAATAGGACGATAATTAAAGTTATAGGACCACCGGTGCAATTTACTCGATGTTAATTAGTAGTGCCAATTGTTGTACCTTTTCCAATTCATTATATCACAATATCCTATTCTCCTTTTAGAATTTAGGGTTGTACGTGTTCGTTTTAGTGTAATATTGTTACGTTCTCAACAAGAGAATGCTAATGATAGTTTCCTACCAAGACAGAGATTTAGAATACAAGTATTAATGATCACCACCGATCACAATCAAAAGCCAAACTCGCTTGATTTAACCACAACCAGTCAGAATTGTCGAGAACCAAAACAAACATAGCTGCCACACAAACAAAACCAAAACATCTAACAATATGGCACATCCTAAGAGCAAGCAACAATCTTCCTGCCGACTGGCTTGAGAGTAGCAGAAATTATCATGGTAAGGGTGTAGAGATCCTCGATGCCGACTAGGGTGCACCAACTTAGTTGCACGTGGGCTAACCGTCATCCTACCATGAAGGTGCGCAAAAAGGAAGATGCACCCACCCATAGAGAAAATACGCCCTACACTAACAAGTTCGTGATAAAACTAAAAACAAACCAAAAGAAGGAGTAAATAAGAATTAAGATCCGCCGAAAGATGGAGAGGGGGTGGTTCAAAACCAGCTCTCCATCCAATCCTATAACTCATGGCACCGGGCAGGACGAGCCCCCGCTTTATTCTGCCAGTGAATGTGGGACCACGTCCCTCACACCAAACCAGTCACCTATCCAAACTAGAGCAATCAACCATCAAACCACCCTAACAGGTCTTGCCCCCAACCAAAATCGAGTTGCATCGGCAGGCGGCCCGAGCGAAGAATATCTAAACTTGGAAAGCCGAGTGGACACCAACCTCCACCCACTGACCGCACCAGTGCATCGAGTCATCCTGTCAGCATGCCAGAAACCTATCCGCTAGGGAAGGAGCAACGTCGGCGAGTCAAAGGACGAGCGCCGCAAGCGATGGCGTGCATGAGAGGCCAGGCGCGAGTGAGCAGGGTCACCTGAGGATCGTCTGAGCGCCAGGGACGCCGGAGGAGGTGGCCCAGTCCATCGCCGGTTCCTGCGTGCATGCCAGGGTCGGAAGTGACGACGCCGGGGAAAAGGAGCGCATCCTAGGGTTTTTTTTTTTACAAGAATCAATTTTTATTTTATCTTTTTCTCTAAGACGAGATCAATGTTATTAAGTCTGAGGAACACGAGCAAGATATACCCTTTGCCAAGGGAGAAGACCAAAGAAATGAGACGTAGAGGAAATCAAATCAATTGGGTGTGTAGAGCATACAATTTTGAGGAGTGCATTACCACCCTTTATATACGGATGCTGGTATAATATGAGGTCCCCCCTCCTACGGGATCAGAAAATGTTGTGTTAAAGTTTTGATCGGTTAATAACATGGTAATTGCCCTTCCCAACACCAGGTTTGATTAGGGAAATTGGGTAGTAATTGTGACTTAATCAATGGAGGAGTCGTTAGAGGTGTTGGTAAATGAACCCAATCCAACCTGTTTATAGAAAGCAGACCGGGCCCATTCGTGAGCCCATAAACGTGCTCGAGGATAAAAGTTTGCCCGTCGCCCACGGAACTCCTACCCTTTGCAACCGCTAGACATGGCGGGGATTTCTGGTCCAATTCCCGCCGTCAAACTGAACCAGACGGATCGGCGACGACCACTTTTGACTTCGCGGAGGCTCCGTCGCACATCGCGCTGTTCATCCACACCGGAGAAGACGCCTCGCTTTGTGAAATTGGCTGTGACCGGAGTGACTGAGCTTCTCAGACTGCTTTCCTCCTCCGGCAACGGGTACGTCCGCTCCCAATTTCCCCCCAAGGGTAAATAACAATGAAATGTGGTGTTGATTGCCGTTGGAACTTGTACAATTAGGTGCTTTAATTTATCTCGGCAAGTATATATCGTTACCTGCTATTGCCAGATTTGATGAAGGAACGGATGGAGACAGAAACGGGATTTCGGTTTCGAGTGTGGATGATGTTGTGACGATCTTAAGGTCGGATTATGAGGATGCTTACTTTGTTACAGGTAAAACTCTTGCCTGAATGTTTATATGGGAAATTTAATGGAGGGCAATCCTTCCTGTGAAAAAAGTAGTCGAATTTAATGGAGGGTGCTGCCGGGCTAGCATTTAGAAATTCATTGATGGTGTAGTGAATCGATCTTGTAAGAAAATGGGAACTTGGTGGTGAAATTTCTGTAGAGTATAATTGGCACTTCCTATTCTTATCATCCAATTCCCTCTCATTATTTTGAATAGGAAATTTTACTTCTGCAATCTATGCTGAAGAGTGCATCTTTGAAGACCCAACAATACGGTTCCAAGGTAGGATGCATCTTCTGACATTCTGCTGGAAGTAGCATCTCCAAATTGGGCAATTCTTAAGATTTTTTTAATCTACTCACTGATTCATTTCTCATCCAAGTTTCGTAGGTTTGAAACAGTCCAAGTGTTATACTCCATGATCTGTGTTGTTTAAAAATTTGGTCCGGGGATGCTTGAGTCAAATATGTATATATGTGAACTGTGAAGTGGAGTGACAGTTCTACTTTTATTGATGTTGCTTGAGTCTGAAAGCATCATTTCTCATTCAATTTTGCATATTACTGTTATTATCAGTTGGGCACTGGCACTTTTATATTCGAATTGTGTTCGGTTAAGTCTGTACCATATTTGTCATCTCATGCAGTTAGATGACATTTTGAATATGTTATGCAGTTTAGTTTTTATGCAGATGTGGGCAAATTTACTAAGAAACTTGCACTGTTCAGTACTGACCTCATGGTCTTTAACTATTTAGGTAAGGAGTTGTATTCACGCAACTTAAAGTTGTTAGTTCCTTTCTTTGATCGTCCAGTAATTGCATTACGGACGATTGAGAAGGTAAATGATTCTCTGCTAAACAGAATTTATATAGTAATTCTCTGTTATTTCTGTTGGTATCGTTTCAAAGTAACTGCGGCCCTGGATATCACATATGTTGATTTGTAAGGCTTTTCTGCTTATCTCCTCATCTAATCCTTACAACCAAACACGCCATTAAGTGGTTAATTTGGTGTTTTAACTTGCAGGGTGTTGATAACGGAAGAAGCTTTGTTGTAGCCAGATGGAGATTAAGGTGCTCTTTTGTGTTTACTAGAATGCTTGAGCGTAATGATCATATCTTATGGTTCTAACTCCATGCAGTACGTTCCTTAAACTACCATGGAGACCACTCATTTCCATTGAAGGAAGCACCTTATATGACTTGGACGATTGGTTTATGGTAGACTGAATTAACATGTCATCTTTCAACAATATTTGCTTCCAACATTCTTTTTGAACCAACTGAAGTAGTATCTCTTGTTATTGTGTTGCAGATTGTCAGACATACAGAAAGCTGGAACATTTCTGCACTTGAAGCCATTGGCCAGATATTCACCCCAAACGCTGCACGTTCATCTGATGAAATGTAACACGTCCCTACAGTTTTGTTGAAATTGTCCAACTTTACAGTGCAATGTTACATGTACAATCATTCTTGCTCTAGTAATTTGAAGAGAATCAAAACTGGTTTGGGACAAATGGAAATTTGAATAAAAGCAGGAGTAATCAAGATGAGACTTGAGTTAAGATCTCTGCACCAGTTCTGGTAATGACTATTGTGTGTTCGAACTGCGCAGCTGGGCTCCGATCCGCTGTCAATGTCGTCCAGTTATCGGGCCATGTCGTGCACTTGACACTTCCCAGTGTTAGAATTGGTTCTGCAACATCAAAAAGGTTATCTGGTATATAAGTTCAGAAACAGTTCCACAAAAGGAAATGGAGACCTTTTGATTTCTGAATCAGTTTTAATAGTAGATATAAGAACAGAAATCATACTACTACACTAACCGATAGTGAATGTTTGTCCTTCTACCATGGTACCAGGTCCATCATTGCCTGTGAATCAATTTAAATGGACGCTAAAACATTACGAACATAACATAAACCAGCACTATTTGATGAATGATTCTGTGAGACCAATTGCTACCATAAATACCACAAATTCACAAGTCCAGGAAAATGGAGATAGACATCATATTTTGTTAACTTGGACAACCTTGTTTTCATTGTTCCTAAAAATTTGAAGAACCTATAAGTTCTCCAGAACTTATGAAACTCCAAAATCATATACTACTATAACATAAATTCTGTTTTCCCCTTCTTGTGGTAGATTGCTTATAGATCTTCTGTTTAAAGCAAACTTAGAAATAAAAACTTTGACTAGAACTAGTAGATTCCTAAACATTCAACTTTATTCTTGGTATACTGGAAGCATGTTGTATAACATAGACTAAGGAAGGATGTCAATGATATTGTTCTCTAAACCAATAAAAATATGGAATCTTTAAAGAATATTTCTGATTTATCTCCATAGCATAAAAGGAGTTCTCTAAATCCTAGAAACAAGCTTTTTAACTGCCCTGAATCATGCATTCAAAATTTAGAAAAGAAAATGAAAAGAACATAATGCCCGCAAACAAGATGCAACACCAACCTCAATATCTTTTCCCAACAAAACAATTAAAATTATTTTAGGATAGATTGCATGAGAGCAAAAATTATAATGCTCCTGTTAACTGCACCAATTTTCTTTCTTCCCCATCATTTAAAAATTGAAATCAGTATCTGCAAATAGTAAGTACTATAAAAATCAAGTTCCAATATGCATGCAAAAAGAAGTATTTGTAAAGATAAAAAAAGGCATGTTTTCACTTCAGATGGATGAATGGTTGATGATCATATTTCATCTAAGAACGGATGCACAAGGAGATAAATTTTTAGTCCATAGAGAAGTAACAGCCTGAAAGATTAAGCGCTAGTGAATTACTTACGATGGTGAAATATAAGGGGTTCTGAATGAAATACTGTTCCTACACCATGCCCAACAAATCGATCCACTATTCCATAACCGTACTTTTCAGCATGCTCACTGACATGTCAAAGAAAGAAACTTATAGTTAACAGAAGTAAGTCATAACAAATCAAGAAAAATTGTGACAGTACAGTCTATATATATATAGCAGATGAAGCATAATCAGCATCATCTTTAATGCATAATATGCTCTGAAAAGCAAGTCAAAACTGTGGTCCTAAGCCTGCTTCCTATTAGCAGATACTCCCTTAGTCCCAAGAAAGAGGGATACATTTGACTGGGTATGTAGATTTAAAAGTGCTGAAGACTTCAAGGTGATAAGGTGAAATGGGTATATAAGACAAAGGTAACCTTTCTTAGTAGAGAAAAGATATTGAGGGTGATAAGGTGAAATGGGTGTATAAGACTGGGTATCCAGGAGATAGAGATAACCTGATCCTTTTGCCTATTTTCTTAAAAGGTGCACCATCTTTGCAAACAGCTATTCCTCTCTCTAAGCATTCTTCAGTTACCTTGACACAAGTCATAAGCACAAAAGATTAGCAACTAATGAATGACAATGATTGAAATTAATCAATGACATAAAATTTTAAAATGATCATTCCGATAATTTGTTCCAAGAATAACAGAAACTTACCTTTACAAGACGTTTGACTTCATCACTGACATCCCCACAAAAATATGTGTTTGAAGTGTCTCCATGGTAACCCTAAATGATCAGCTTTGCATTATGCAAGAACACGGAAAATCCATGGCTAAGCTACATACTGTCAGAAGGAAAAAGAAAAACTTTTCCCGAGAACCTCATGAAGTAAAGGGATAAGCGACATGATTAAGTAAATGAAACTTAAATACCTTAATGATCATAGACTGAATTTACTAATGGGATCAATGTATGTGAGCATTATAATGTCCAAAAAATTGGAAAGAGCTGTTATTTTAAGGGGAAACACGTTATTCCATATCTCAAAGACTCATAAGCTCCAAATCCTCCAATTTATTTGATTTTCTTTCACAGACAGATACATATGTAAACCCTATCACTATTGACTTGCCTAACTAGGAACAGTGAGATGCAAACTTCTATTTTTGACACAGAGATACAAACTTCTAAAAATTAACAAACTATTAGTAAAACGATAACAAACTGATATTGAACACCAATGAAAAACTTACATTTAGGTAGACTGTGACATCAACGTTTATCATGTCTCCATTCTGCAGGAAGCACGCACTATCAGTTATTTTCTTTTACTAATTCACAAAGGACGAACTACCACTGCAAACCTGTAGCTGACGAGAATCAGGTATTCCATGGCACATGCACTCATTCACCGAAGTGCATACACTTTTAGGAAATCCTCCATAGCCAAGTGGTGAAGGATATGCACCAGCTTCTATTATCATTTTATGCACTTCCTTGTCGATTTCATCAGTTGTCACTGATGGCTGTTCAGATTAAAGTTATATGGTGGCATCAGGGTCAACTGAATCATATTTTTCCAATAAAATCAGCAATCTGCCTATGGTTTATGGATAGTACTGACAGTATATTTTATTATCACAATTGTGAAAAATGTGAAGTTTAGACCTTGACAACCATTTCTAGGATAAACAAGCAGCATTTAGAGACTGTATCCGAAAATAATGTACATGAGAGGGAAAGAACAACGATGTGGTTTCTCACCCTAATCAATGTTCCTGCATAATCTAAGACACGGGCCGCAAGCTCACATGCAGCCCTCATCCGCGAGATTCCTTCAGCATCATGCATCTGATATTCTTTTGAAATTTCTGGCAAAGAATTTGTACCTACATAAGGGGGCTTCTGTATATGATCAGGCACAGGAAGCCGTGGTGATACTTTCCCACGTCTCAGAGGCGGCATTCTCCTGAACTTTGTGGTCTGCTGCAGTTCCCGCTCTCTACATGTAACAGAACATTCGTGCAGTTAATGAGGCACACAAAATCCATTTTCAAACTACACCATTGAAAGGAGGATGTTATACATTAAATCAATCAGTACTAAATTATCTAGAAAATCATACAGAACCAAATCCTACATGTCGGTTCAAATTACATAAATGTTTCCGGCACAAATATGTTAATGCTAAATTACAATAGTAATTAATCTGAATCAACTTCAACCCATCTCTGATTAGTAAATAACAATCATGCACTGCATTTGTAAATCAACAAACATCTTAATCCAACACCGTGACATGAACAAGCAGGCAATTTGAATCGAATCTATGGGCAGCACGCAGAAGTACCTTCCAATTCTCATGGCTTCCTCTAACCCAGAAAGCCGTTTACACTGGACAACAAACTTTCTCGAGCAGCTCGATTGTTTCCCTGAAGACAACAAATTAAGAAGCTAACTTTATAAAACTAATAAATTTCTTTCAGTTTATTGTTACTCCAGATAGAAGGATAAGAGCAACGGACCAGACAGAGTGAGTGCAGAGAGGATGGGTGAAAACCCGATGAAAGAGGTCGTCGACTTTGAGCTTGAATGCAGCAGAAGAAGGTCGCCATGTAATGGACTGAACTGATAAGCTGGAAGAGAAGACAAACCCATTTCCCACGCTCTCTCTCAGTCGGGTCGGGTCGGGTCGGGTTAGTGTCGCTTGGAAGAGCGAAGAGAAGAAACGGGAATTATATCCGAACAGGGAAGGTGGACTGCGGAGTGAAAAGATCGCCGGAAGGATTTTAAAAGTTTGGAAAAATTATGAAAACAAAGTGTTGTTAGTTGAGCGCATGCATACCACAAACCTTTTCTTTCATCCAAACATTAAGTTAAGTTGTTGATTAGTATTTGGATTACACCTAAAAATTAATCAATTTATTTTGATTCAATTAAGTCGACTCGTTTATTTTATTAAGTAGATAAAAATGAAACTTTAATGTTTCAAAAAAGAAATTATCACAAAATATTACTCACTTCATCAACCAAAAAAAATTAATCTATTTGACTTTATTGTTTCACATTTTAATATTTGATTCAAATTTTAATAATAATAAACAGTGAAAAAAATCCTTAAATATTTAAAAAATTTAGATTTTAAATTATAATACACATTTGAAATATTTAATTATCGATGTATAAACATTTATGAAAATAGACTTGCTATTAATTTGGATATTTTTGTTTCCTTCATAACTCAATGAAATAAATTATCGGTTAAATATTATAAAATTATCAACAAAGCCCAACTTTTTGACCGACAGTTGGAGTAAAAACAAACAATTCCCTTCATCTTTTTAACCCATAAACCTTACATAAATCTTTGAAAAATACAAACTTCAATTAACAAAAAAATAAAATTCATAAATAAACGTGCTTCAATTGAATTAGTCGAACATTAATCATTTTATTTGGGTTATTTTGGTCAGCTTCGGCTTCTATACTTTAAATTGAATTAGTGGAACGTTAATCATTTTATTTGGGTTATTTTCAGGACAAAAGTGTGTTTTTGATGATTTTACTTGCGAAAAACCCAACATATTCCATTAAAGGTTGTGCATGCAACCGCGTGAATGAACTGAACTCAGTCCCAGCAGACTCAAACTCATCATCTCTCCTCCCTGATGAACCATACAAAGCACAAATCATACAAACAAACATTCTCCCCATTCTTCATCAGCTTCAATATAACAATGAGAGACGTAGTTAAGAAGTGAGATTATATAACAACAGTAACACAGGATGCACAAAATCAGTTACTTGTTCATGGAGAGCAGCTTCAGACCATCTTCCACCAACGCTACGCAAAATCTAACCGTTTGTGGCCAGTTCATATCATACAGTTAGCTGATACCAAAAAAAAGGAGGTCACATTCCCCTGAAGATTACTGCTCCCAGCAGCGGCGCTTCTTCACAAAAATACTTTCTTCACCCAGAGGCGGAATAAGATCAAGATTGATAGATCAGTTTGCTTCTCCCCATGCAGTGTAGCTATCCTGGGATCCGAATTCCTAGAAACGAAATGTGGAATGTGTTACAGAAAGAAAGTATGGCGCAAGACTAGTCTAATCCGAAAAAGGACCAATGAAATAAACATGCTGTAACTTACAAGCTGGCTGAGCCGGAAATCTGGAGGTGTGTCTAGTTCAACGTTAGAGAGATCAAGGTTGGGGTTTTGACACTCTTCCAAGTCTTTCTTGAATTGATCTGGTCCCAGACGAGCATAATCAGATAGTCGCAGTTTGTTAACTTGCTTATCCTCATTACGATTCTCATCCCTATTTGGAGACTGGCTCTGCAGAATATCGTCACAAAGAGACAAGCCTTCCACCAGCTGTTGTGTATCCAACTGATCCTGTGAACCAACATCCCACCACTTTGTGTCCTCCTCCGCATTATTATTGTTGCCGTTGGGATCTAGGATTTGGTTGGCTTGATTTTCTGTACCAGATCGGTCATCTGCGACAGGGTTATCATACTCAAGTTGAACACAATTATCAACATCCTGGTCAGAAGGATCATTCAGTGAGAAGACCTGCAAAAAAAAGTAGGAACTTTCAAGGTGTGTTCCTTCAAGACCACTGACCCTTAACTTATCATTGCAAAAAGGTTTTACCTGAGCAGGTTGATTCAAGGAAGTAACAGAGGATTCTTCTCCCAAGTCAAACTCGATGTATCGACTCGCACTGCGTGGAGGTTCGGGAGTAGCAGACTTCGGAGTAACTGGATCAACCTTTTCAACTCCTGTAGGAATCGTATCCAAACTATCTTCCTCAGCCTTCTCACCTAGCTTAGTTTGTTGCTGCTGAAAAAATACCTTTGAAACAACATATTCACCATCCTTTTCATCCTCCTCAGTTCCAAGGTGATATTGATGCATTACCCAGTTTGCTTTCTCAGGCTTTCCGCCTTTGATCATGGTCATGTAAAGAACCATAATCTTCTTACAGCCCCTCATGACACCATCTAACATCACTGGTTTAGTTCTTCCAGTCTTATGCCAGCGAACATCACCAAAATCATCACCATGTATCTTACGACGCTTCCTTGTTCCAGTATTGTAAGCCTTAACTGCTCTGTGAAAAAAGTGGGAGACACTACCGTCTTGCTTGACACCTGAACATTTTAAAAACTTGAAGATAGTCCAATGCACTATTAGGCAAGATAGATGCGGAAGACAAAAGCCGAATACATACCTGGTAAATTTTGTGGATGGGTGTAACAGATTCCATCATCTTTTTGCACAGTAGGGATGAACTCATCAATGAACAGATGGGGCGTGAAATCCTTTGTACCAACTTTAGCAAGTAAATGCCATATAATCTCCTGATCAGATGGATCAAACTTGACTCCTTTAGGTAATCCAGGCCACGCTTGAAGAACCTGGAAACAGCCACATTTTCAGAAGAACTGTTAACAGCATATTTATACCCCCCCAAAAAAAAATTGTGTAAATCCAAATCACATAATCTAGAGATGCTAAACAATAGATTGATCATGCTCAAATGTCAGGTATCTGCTGAACAGAATAACATAACCAAAGAGGTTTGCTTTCCTTTATGCTAACACACTATTGAAACGAATGCTCTGTGTTCTCAATAAATTCCAAAACCTTGTTAGCCATTCCCATAATTATAGGCCTTGATTCCAAAATAGGTTGCTGCTCTCGAGGCACTATGGTGTGAATAGTGTTTGTGACCATGAGAAAACAGTCTAATTACTTTCAATAATTCAATCACTGTGCATGTGACAAATATAGAGAAAACCCATGTTCAAATGCAAAGATGACAAAACTAGGGATTGGCTCGCTGTAGAAAAACCTGCCTCGTGTCTTTTAAAAAACAAGTCCAAAAGAAACAGATACATAAGAAGAAGCAAAGGTCCAAAAGGAAAGGGATAATCAGCTACTATTTCATATTAGGCTGTGTTAGTAACTACTTTTAAGTAAAACAGATACATAAGAAGAAGCAAAGGTGCAAAAGTCCATACATCACTGTTATCAATATTATGGCTGCAATTTGGACAAACTCTGCTTGGATTGCTCTTCCATACAACTCTTCTTGGATCATTTGAGTTAGATGCACACTTAATTTTGGTAGCAATCCGGTTTCCATCTACTAACCATGCTGGCCTGCAGGAAGGAAACTAGCAAAAGTTTATGCTACCCCTAAGAAAAAAATTAGATCGTAATCATGCATAAATGAATACAAACTCATGTCTAAATTCCTTGATTATTGCTGAAATTTCACCCCAAACTGCGGAAAGCAGATCATGTACAAAAACTGAGAGTTTTGACAATGTTAAATGGTCAATCATCATCTGATATTAACGGTAAACAAGTTAGCAATTGATCAGAGCAAAGTTAGTGATCATGAGCCGGCTGCTAAGGAGTATAATACAACCGAGACTAAAGCTGAATCCCAAATGTCTGGAAACGGAGGTCTTTAGTCTTTTAAGTCCATTTGTGATATTCTTAAGTAGCAAACCTAACAAGTTAATGGTCCATGAATAATACGAAGGCCATTAGGACTACTCTTAGCAGGTAATGAGTTCCAGTAAACTCGGTTAAACTTCAGCTCCAAATGCCCCAGCTTTTCTGAATGCACATGATCAAGATCAACTCGCGATGGAATAAATGTGATCCAAAGAAAAGCCAAAACAAATTCGTAAAGACCAGAGCTTCTCGATACTATTTGCTGATCAAATCAACAGCCCGTTGACCATAGTCAACCATAGGGAAAAAACCAGAAAGCACGTAACTGAGCAGATGATTTTTGATCGATCAAATTAGAGTAAGCCCTAAAAATACTTTATATTATGAACATCTAGTAATCCTTATGAACAACAACTTGCTGACCCCAAAACAACAACTTGCTGACCCCAAAACAACAACTTCCACTCATTTCATCGACCAAAAACAAGGCAAAGGAACGATGAGAAAGATAGAGAAGGAAGGTATTCACCCCGCCATTAGAAAGCGAAAGCGATCGGTTTGAAGATGAAGTGTCGTCCAAAAGAGAGGATTCTTCGTCCCCTGGTTCCGGAATTGTCCCACCAGTTTACTGAGAAACTATATTTTTGGCAAATTCCTCTGAAGCTATAAAGGCATTTTGGTATTGGGTTTAGCGCAAAGTTTCTTACTTTTCACTTTTTGAATTTTGAAATTGTGGTCGTGGTCAGGGGTGTCCCACTTTTTTTTTTTTTTTTAAATAAACATCATTCACTCAGAGTTTTAGTGTGTTTACTCAATTATTTATTTATCCGTGATTTATGATTATTGATTTAAAATTATAATAATAATAAATATAATCGTTACTTGCAGATAATAAAAGAACATGAATTATGAATTATAATTTTATCCTAATCGCGGATAACCTGCTCCGTTATCACTCTTAATTGTGGTATTGGTGGACTGGCTGTTTATTTTTAGTGGGAAGAGTTGTCAAAGCTTTTTTTAGAATTCGTGTGTTTTTATTTACTTATATAGTCCTGGCTTCCACGTGATCCAAATCAAATTTCACCGAAGATTGAGAAAGGGAAAAGAATTCAAAATACCATTGAAGTTTGGCTCTTGAAAACTTTTTATGATTGAAGTTTTGTTAGCGGTCATTTTACCATTCAAGTTTGAAAATTAAGGTCAAAGTATCATTCACTGTACACCTAAGCTAAATACAGTATCAAACCACTTTATTTATAACTCACTCTCTATACGCTCAACGCAAGGTAAAGGAACAGAAATTCGTTCAAACTTCAGTGTCCGAGAACCAAGATTCTCACCGTCTGTCGCTCCCATTGGAGTGGACAATGAGTGTCGACGACGAAGTGCATTGCAATTCTCCTAAACTACAACCTTCACCCAAGTTGCAATAAGGACAACAACTAGGACAAGAGATACGACCTTCAACCACTTGACCTGCATAATTTTTGAACTGGCCGCCAACAATTCTCCTTATAGCAATGCAACCTTCCTCTGATAATCAACTTTCAACTTGTCCAAGGCTGCCTTCAACTCAGCATTTGCCTGAGCATTATACGAGTACAACTCCCTTCTGGCATCCATCAGCTCCCTGATAACCTTTTTCTCTTGGCCTGGAAAGGAGGGATCAACCCACTTGAAATTCCTACATCCTCTAATCATCTGAAAACGAAAAAATTAACAACATTGGATAAAACTTTTTAAACACCAAAAAACTAAATTTAATGGAATGAAAAAGGGGAAAGATCACTTACAACCTTTGGGCAGACAAGAAACCTCCGTTCAAGATTGCTAAAGGTCCATGAGGTCTTCATTTGAAGTTCCTCACC
>JBBYHH010057468.1:13421-25018 GCA_038382905.1 Daphne laureola
GGATCTCTAGTAAAGGTATTGAGTTGGAATCACCATCACAGCCATCTCCTCCACAAAACTCCCAACAGAATTGAAACAATCCCTCACCTATCTCTAATCCGACCCCAAATCCCTATGTCTGTCAAATTAAGCTCTCTATGTTGAAGAACCTTAAGCTCCCTATGGCATCGGCGAGAGTGATGGGATCGCCGACAAATGAGGAGGTTCGACAGATAGCAATGGGGAGGAGTGCCGATTTTGTAACAGTTTGAGAGTGATGATCGAATTGTAGAGGATTCACTTGGTAAAGTTAGATTTATCTGATTTAGCTTGGGAATCACTTTCCCAACAAAATCGGGAATATCATCCCTGCATGTAAGTTTGATTCCCACGAATAAAATTCAAAACTTCTACCAAACATGGGAAACTAATTCTGAAATATTACATTTCTCCGGAATCTAAAAACTTACCTGGTACCAAACATCCCTATAACACGAATCAATAATATCACGTCACCATATATACAGAAAAGAGGATATAAGCAAAATTTTGTTCTTATTAATACATGACACTTGAAATCTGATTGAATATACTTTGAGGAAAAAAATGTGTCTATTTATCACATATATGATATTCTAAACATTATAAAAATGTTAATTTTATCATTCTAAAAATATCTAGAAATGATATTTTAATCTTTTAATTTATTAAATTAATTAATTAATAATATATTTAAATAAATATTTTTTTATATATATGATAAATAAACGAACTCACAAAAAAACACTTTGGATTAATTTTCTTCAACATTTTTTCATGACACATGCCATGGGTCCGTTTAACATTTTTATATATATTTTTTTTTTTATAAAAGAACACATCCTTTCCATTTTCTGTTGTCGAAAGCACGTGAAAAAGCAGACGACGAGAGAAGAAAATGTCATAAAAACAAAACATACGTCGATGTCTTTTCAGTTGAGGAGGAGAAGCCAAAAAAATCCCAGTTTTTTTTTTTTCTATCTTTTCAATTCTCAATATATTTAATAATTTTAAATTTATTATTTTATTATAAAATAATATTTTTTTAAATTTTTTCCATTTACATATATCTCATTCACTAATTAAAATTACATTTTAAAATTTTCCAAAACAAAATTTCCATCTGAAACGAACTACCCTTAACTCGCCTCAAGAATCTTCGAAGTCTGAGAATAAATCAATTTCAATTAACAAATACACTTCACTGTACCGTAAACAAACATCTCCCAATCTCATACTGAGACTCGCTGACGAGTCCAGATTTTTTAGTATATGGGACATAATTTATTTATTATACCTTAAATTTATTTTAAGAATTTATTTTTTTAATAAATTGTTTTTTTCCATATTATATACATATAATTCTCATTATTTTAATATAAAAAAATTGTAGAAACAAGTAAAAACTGTAAAAAAAAAATGTAAGTGCGGGAGGATAGGCTATTACACTCAACAACATTTAATTATATGAAAATTTTAATTTCAAGTATCAACTTATAGTTTATTTAAAATTTAAATATATAATAAATCTTTTAAGCAATTTGAACTACATAACGAAATACCTTAACTATTTTTTATCTATTTTAAATGGGTAAATATAATATTTTGGATTTATAAAATAATAAACTCTTACATATTAGAAGAAAAATAATTTATTTTATTTAATAATGATTAATCGTATTATAAATATATCAAATTAATTATTAACATAATTTTATCAAAATTTTAAAATTTATATGATAAAATAATAAATATTAAGACGTAAATAGAAAATCAGAAATAATTGTAGGATAACATATGTAGTTCACCTATCTTTTCTTTCATGGGTCGCCACGCAATTGGACCTGTAAGGCTGCAATATTCTTTATTGATTGTTAAAATGCTATATGACGCTTAAACTATTTATTTGTGTTCAAACTAACCCTCATACTTTATATTTATCAGAAACACTATCTTTTCTATCATAAATTGTAAAATTTTAATGGGAGCACGTGTCCTCGTGCTCCCATTATAGGCCCACCCCTATTTATACTCATTAGCGGGCTCAGAATTTTTAGTAAGTGGGGGCACAATTTATTTGATCTTAATTAAGATTTTTTTTGAAACAATGTGGTAATTTCAAAACTTCCCAAAATTTTAAACATTATAAAAATTTCTGTAAAAATAAGTAAAAACTATAAAAAGAAGCACACAAGGAGAGGAGGGGATGGGAGGGGAGTGTGTTGTACTAGATACTATTTAAGCATATGAATTATTTGATTTCAAGTTTAAAGTCACAATTTAAATAAAATTTGCAATATTAAATTACTTTTTAAAGCAACATAAATAAAATAATAAATTGTTTAACTATTTAAACATTATGATGGGAAATTCTGGTTTTATTAAATACTAATACTCTTATTTATTAAGAGATAAATTACTTTATTTAATAGTGATTAGCCGGATTAAAAATGTGTAAGAATAACAATTACTAACATTTTAACAAATATTTAAGACTTATATGACAAAATAATAAGTTTTATGACTTAAATAGAAATTTATATTTAGTAGTAGGAAGTCTATAGTAATTTATCCATATTCTTATCATTGTTTGACCCACAGATGCATGTTTCGTTTTTCTTTTTAATAACATATATACCTTAAACTATGTTATTTCTCTCAAAATTGCCCCTATACTTTATTTATATCAAACAATATTATCACTATCTATAACTAAAACTTGTGAAATTTTAATGAGAGCACGTGCCCCTATTGTGGATCCGCGCCCCGACTCATACTCCCTCGATCCCTTATCATTATTAATTACATTTCTTTAATTTTTAATATTATCTTTTATTTAAATTTTCATAAAAATAAATTATTAAAAAAATCTTTAAATATATATATATATAGAAGAGTTCTTAAAATTTTGAAAAATATTTATTTTTAAATATTTTAATAGATTTTTATTTGTGAAAATTTGGAATGATAACTTTCAATGGCGGAGCTATTTGGGGATAGGGTGGCTACTGTCACCCCAATTTTTTTGAAAATGTAAGAATATATAGTGTATATTTAGGTTAATTGAGAATATTTTTCTCCTTATGTTAATCTAAATTTACATATTTAAAACTAGCTTAAATCGTAGAAAGTCTCGACCCACTCCAATATTCAAATACCAATTATTAATCTAATACTCTTTCTGTCCCAGTAAAAATGATACGTTTTACTTTTAAATTTGTGTTTGACTCAAATTTTCATCAGGAATATTTCGTTAAAAAATATTATAAAAATTATATTTAGAAACTAGACACATCAAATTATCATATGTATAAAAAATATCTAATTTTTCATCCTAGAATGTTAAAAAAAATAAATCATATATTAATTACTAAAAAATAAATGTATCATCTTTGTTAGGACGGAGGTAGTAATATGTTAACTTATTCTATGATCTACATATCCATGATTGGTACAAGATTTATTTATGTACAAAAGCGTTGATGAAAGAAAATTTACACTACCAAGATATAGAATCATGTGTAAATATTCTATCCATTTGTAAAACTTTGTTTTTATTATCACTATTTTATTAAAACTAATTTATGAGTCAATTAAATTTTTATAGTATTAAATTTATAGACTTTCACTGCTCATGAAAAAAATGATAGAAAAAAAAATTCACTATTTGTAAATTAGATGCATATATCTTAAAATCATTAGTCATCGTAAATAGATGAATATTAAATCTATGAAAGATAAGTTGAATCATTATTTATCATAATTCATCAAAAAAAAAATGAATAAACTTAATTTAATTAACATTATTTAATTTCAATCTTAGTTAATAATTTTTTTTTCATTTAAATCATTACGGCCACCTAATGGATTGAATCTTGGCTTGGTCACTGATAACTTTAAAAATCGTTAAAGAAGTGCAACTAAGGATAATGAGGGAGTATATCAACCAATGAACATTTCAAGTTTTTCAATAGGAAAAGAATACACAAAGGAAGGACGTAGAAAAGTTGAAAAGAAATGTTTTTAAGGAACGAGATCGAGCCGTGAATCCATGAGTACCGCCGCCGTCTGTCTAGTTACGGAGCTCCGCAGCCCCGCCGTGTAAAAGCCAACCTCGACTTGTCCCTATCGAACTCAAACAAATATCCTTGCTGCATCAGATTCCCGATAACCGAAAATCCCGCCACCGTGTTGACCGGATGAATTGCCAGGCACTTCACTCCCTCCTCCGTGTCAATGAAATAGTTCCTCGGCGGCGGTGCGAATTTGGCACCGCCTTCCAGCTCGAAGCTGAGTCGGGGCAGACTCGGCCTTGACTCGCCCGATACATTGACACAGAGGTCAAAACCCGGCGTTGACTCGGCCGGACTCGGGAGCTTGACCCGCCGCTTCACCGCCGTTAGAATGCGCTTGTACGCCGGTTCAGACACGAAAGTTAACGTCGTTCCCGAGTCGACCACAGTGCCGCCGTTGCCCAGCTCGTCGAGGGCCCACACGGACGGGTCGATCCGTAACTTGACGCCGTTAACTGAAACGTTTTTAATTCCGACGTAGTAGAACGTCGGCGACTGAGGGTTTTCCAGCAACGGAGTGAAGCTCATCATCGGAGACGAAACGGAGCCGTCTCGGGTACCGATCATGAGATAGCTGGTCGGCGGAGGTGAAATCGTGTAATCCATAAGACAGTAAGAGAATTTGTTCCCGAATCGACGACCCATTTGGGAGGCGAACGAAATGGAGCCCCGACCAAGACCCATGACGCCGTGAGCTCCATTGAAGCTTGCTCCGGATACGCTCGGACCCGAGATCCGAAATCCGCATCCGAACGAAATGTTTTCGATCTTCCGCTCATCCCCGGAGCTTGTGTTCAACCTAGTTAATTCCTTCGAGAAGAACCCGGTAGTCATCGATCCATCAGCATAACGGTACTCGTATCTGCACGCACTGTGGCGGTGAGTGTGGCGGCAGCGGACGGACCGCCGGGGATGGGGAACGAGGCGGCATTGTTGATCGAAGCAGTGGTGAGGGGAGAATGAAGAGGATCGGCGAGGGAGGAAGACAGATCCGGGACGGTGAGCCGCGGAGCAGTTGCGGCGGCAGGCGGAGCATGCGACCCAGAGGAGGTCGCTGCCGGTGTCGGCGACGAGGTGGATAGTCTGGGGAGGGGAACCCAAGCGGAGGAGGACGAAGTACTGGCCGGCACCGGAAGCGGCGCCGGAGACGATGGGGGTTTTGAGGATGGGGTGAAGATGGGAGAGGCGGTGGGTGTCGAGGAGAAGAGATTCGGCGGCGGAGGGTGGAGGAGATTGGCGGAGGAGTGGGAGCTTGAGGTATGAGTGTGTGTGTTGTTGGGGATGAGTGTTGTGGGCGTGGCAAAGAGTACGGGTGAAGAGAAGGAGTTGGAGGAGGAAGAAGAAGAGAAAAGAGGATCTGTTTGCCATTTTTGTTTTCATCAGAAAGAGGGATAGGAATAGGACCAGTGACCAGTCACCTACAGAGAGGGGTTGCACTTGCCACTTGCACACTCCTCTGTTGTATACTCTCGTATTTTTCATGTATTAATTTATGTATACACACACATGACATGACATGAGTGTCTGGAAAAGAGGCAACTCTACGTACATTTGTGTTTCTGGTGGGTATCGTAACTACTAAGCAGGGGTGCTACTGTAAAAAGACTATCCGCTGAAGTTCGAATAACATTAAATGAATTGAGTTTGATGAGCTGCGAATCTAAATTTAAACTCGTTTATTATATGTGTTAACTTTGAGATTACAAGATTCAGCTTGTATGGCTCGCGAGTCTTAAACTAATCATAGTGCAACTATTATCTTACCATTTATTATTTAACTCATACATTCTAGAGTATCTAATTTTAAATCCAACCAAGTTTGAGTTATTGTTCTATCATAAGATTTCAAGCCTACCAAGCCTCCAAGGCGAGACCGAGCTTATAACGAGTCGAGTTCGAACCATATTTCGTGAGCTCAACGAGCTTTGAGCCCGAGTCCAAGTCAAGCTAAACGCACTCAGGCTCGAGTCTCATGAGCTCGGGCTCGGCTGTATCTGTTTACACCCCTAAATTCATAAGTACCCAACTATTTAAAAAAAAATTATTATATCTATGCTTGTTGAGAAGGAAATTTGTAGCTAATTAATTGCCTTTAAAATTATTATAGTTCCATTTAAATAAAAAAGACTTGTTAGAGTATCTACAACGATACTAACTAATTTTAAGTTAAATTGTAGCCAAAATGATAAGAAACTATTTTAACTAGTCATTTTAACATTCTCACCACTTCAATACTAGCCATTTTAACTATTTTGATTAGTGAATTTCACATTCTCTCTTTTTGCTTCTAAATTTGAAGAGTTGAATGGGAAAATCTATTACAAGTAGTGTAATAACTAGAATTGCTGGATCAGATTTTTTTCATTTTTATTTTATGTTTACTAGCTGTATTTGATTTAGGAGATTTATAAGAGCATCTACAACAATGTTAGCTATAAGACTCTTAAGTTAAATAAAGATAGTAAAAAGTAGAAAAAATGAAAGAAAAAAATATATAATCTAGCAATGATAGCTATTATACTATTCATAATAGCTTTTGTTATTATGCTCTATAAATTTGGGAGTGAAAAGAGAAAATATTAAATTCACTAACCAAAATAACTAATGACTAATATTAATGTGCTGAGAATATTAAAGTCAATAACTAAAATAATTTAAGGCCCCCAATATTAGATTATCCTCTCAACTATATTGACTCAATCAATAAACGCGCCCCCAATAAAATTCTACAAAATTTAGTTGTTGTGATAGTATTGTTTATATATAATTGTAATGTAGGAACCTTTTTGAAAATAGTTACATAATTTAAGGCCTCACTATCATTTAAAGGAACAGATGGCAGATGCAGACGTGACTGGCCCTACTTTCACGCTGACACATTTGCTAGAGGAGGAATTGGGTAAATCACCTTTTTGTCCTATTATTATGTGTTACTTTTCATTAAAATCACAAAACTGGGTATTTTATCAAATAAGTCTTAAATATTGATAAAATGTAAAAAATTAAAACAAATATTTATAATGTGGTAATAATTATTAAATAAAATAAATTGAATTTCTCATAACAAATAAGAATGTTTGTATTTTATAAAATCAGAATATCCTATCATAATATTTTGAACTGATAAAAAATAGTAGTTTAAATATTTCGATATTTAGTTCAATTTACTTTAAAAATCGGAATATTACGGATTATACTTGAAGCTAAATAACTCATGTGATTAAATATTACCTAGTGTACACACATTTCTTTTATAACTTTTACATGTTATATATTGAAAATACTTTTATATTAAAATTAATGGAACTATTGATATCTACTTTGAAATTTTTAAATTACCATAAACAATTTCTTAAAAAATAAAAACTTAAAAATACTACAAATGAAATTGTGCTCCCACATATGAAAAATCTTGAGCCCGTCACTGGTGCCAACTCAATCCCTCAACTATACATTGTCAAGCATTTTATCCATTTAACCGTATCAATATTAATTTATATCAGAGAAAATATCTATTATGATTCTAGTTCTTTCTAATATATGTCCAAAATCCCTAAACCTATCAAATCTAACAAAAAAGTTATCTCACTGATTTTCTGAATAGGTAGGTCAAGTTGAACTTAAGAATTTATAACCTAATTCTTTAAATTCTTATAAATAGGTCAATCGTCTGCCAAAAAACTAACAAATTTAGAGTTTCATTTAGCGAGTTGCTGAGTTAAATGACTAAAGTGCTTGAACTTACATAATTCAGGGACTGAATCAACACGTTTTATAATTCAGGGACTAAAGTGCGCGAGCTAACATAGTTTAGGAGATTATTTAATAATAAAGCCATTTTCATATGTGTATAAATTATTTTAATTTATATCTTAAAGTTATGAGAAAAAAGATATAAATTAAATGTTTTTTTTTTTCATTATATGAGAAACCAATTTCAATGTTTATTTTGTTTTTTTCAAATATAGAAAGTGACAAATATTTTACTAGTGTGTTTGAGAGGTGTATAACGAGTTTGGGTCCGAAGATACTTGTTTTGCTGTTATGTCATATTGGTAAGGAAAAAAACGACCAACATATATATATATGCATGGGATAAGAGGGAGAGTTGAGAAGTGGTAATAATGAGCATTCAAACGACGCAGTTTTGGCGTCTGCTATCTGGTGGCTGGCTGTTGAGCTAGTGCCAAGCTGGCGTGAGCGGGAGAAGCATGGTTGGATTAAAAAGTTGGGATGGAGTGGTGCTGCTGCTGTGCTGCCTTTATGTGTCGTCGTGACCTGTACGTGTAGGGTAGATGGCCCAAATAAATACAACGCCTGCCCTGCCCTAGCCTAATACCGACTCCGTTTTTTTTTAAATAATTATATTTATTTTTTAATATTTAATTTATATATATATATATATATATATATATTTTTATATTTTGATATATAAAATTAAATAACATATATATATATATATAAGATAAATTAATGTGTCTAATTTTTAAAAATATTTTATTTAATTTTTTTAAGAAATTTCTTTTCAATAAAAAAATAAAATAAATAATTTTTTTAATAATTAAACACAATTATTAAATAAGAACGAAATGTGTATTGTATTGATGTACCAAACCAAAGAAGTGTGAGAGGAGGAAGTGGCACTTCCAATAAGTACTGGTACATGGAGATCAATTTTCTCAAAAGTTGGACATGTATCATCCGGTGTCGTGTCTTAACTAGTAGGGTGGGATGTAAATGAGTCGAATCCAAGTCACTTGCCTCGAAGCTGTGAAGACTTTGAACCCCAAGAAAATTGTAGAATAAAGAGAATTATTTTAAATATTTGACTTCGTCGTGAATTTAAAAAGTTAATAGTTCTAAAAATATTAATATATTAAATAATAATAGATTCAATATCATAAATTTAAAAAATATTTGTTAAATTTTTTAAAATTTTAATTTAAATTGATTATTAGAAAAGTGACATAGATCTTATATATTTCGTTTTTATGAAATATTTAAGAATACTTTATTCGTTAATAAATTTAGTGGTAAATTGTGACTTAAATTGACGAAATAGATATACGAAATCGATATACGTTATTTCTCAAATGAATGTTAGATTTTTAATATTCATTAGATTTAAATTTACCTATATACTATGTCTTGGTAGTAAGACATGACACTCTGATGCAATGGTGCAATAAAGTCCCGAAGAAGGTCAACGTCTTTATTTGGAGAGCAACCCGCCACTACATCCCGGTGTTTGATCAGTTGCATCAGCATGGCGTGGATATGAAATCAACATTGTGCCTGCTTTTCTCCAATGCCGCAGAAACCACCGACCATGCAATAGTTCACTATAAGCTAGCCTTAGAGATTTGGCATGCAGTAGCCATCTGGTGCAACACTGATGTGAGCTGCTTTTCGGGTACGGGGGATGTTTTGGAAGGACCACTTATCTCTCAAATCCCCTCAAGTAGTACTCAGGTGTGGCAAGAAATTGTGTATGTTTCAGCTTGGATGTTATGGAAAGCCCGCAATTCCTTCGTCATGCAAGATACCCCTTGGAGAGCCTCTCAAATTTTCACAGACATTCAGGTGCTTTCCTTTCTCTGGATAACTAGTAGGTGTGGCAAACTGAATTTGTCTTGGGGAAATTGGCTCTTGAATCCTATTCTCAGTTCAGCTGACGGAGTGGGCTAATTATGCTTGATGTTTGCATTCTGTTGCTTAGATGCCTCTGTGTAAGTTGTTTACTGTTGTGTGGTCTTTGTGGCTTTTTCATACAGGGGTAGGTTGGTGAGTTTAAGTGACTGTCTTTTCTTTGTAAGCTATTGTCTGGAGCTTTTTCCTCTGGCTACTCCACCATCTCAGGGGAACTAATGTTGGATTATTTCTTTTCAGTCCATCATAAAATAGGATCGTTCTAACGAAATTGATTTGCACAAACTAAATACAACAATTAGGACTAACCACGGTCCATGCTATTCTTTGATTTTACTGAGTAGAACTCGAACTTTAAGTGTGGCTTCTACCCTCTCTTCCTTCTCCCTTCTGTGCGTTCTTCGATTGTGCTGAACACACTATTTTCTATTATGTGTATGGTGGTGGTGGTGGCTAGGTTAATGCCAACACCCACTATTTGTAAGGGAGAGAGTAGAAAAACCTAATCTCATTCTAATTCTAATTCTAATTCTTAATCCCAATGACCATCATATTGGGCTCAGTCCAATTAGAATTAGCCTATTAGTTACATGAGCCACATTAATGAAATTATTAAAATAATTTAACAATCTTCCACTTGGTCCATGTGACGACTTGACGATTCAAACTCATAAGTGCGCACTTTACATTGAAGCATTCAAGTCATCATCTTTAACTGAATTAAAATGATAGGATCATGGCGGTCACAAGTCATTTAATCGACATGATTCCTTCCATGTATCACATATCAGCTCAACTCAAGTTTAACAATAATTGAGAAAAACTTTAATCCTCTACTTTACATGAGGGCAACTATAATCCTCAATCCATCAATGAGGGAAACAATAACCCTCAAACAATAATTATACATGTATAAGTAAATAAGCAGAAACACAACATTAATTGAATTCACAAGTGTCAATCATTCGAGCATAACTGTCATATGTATACATATCAAACCATCATGTTAACAAGGACTTTTCTATTATGCCCATTCATTCCACATGTCTAGTAAATGTCTTGGGTAATAATCTCTTAGTTAATGGATCCGCTATCATTAGATCAGTACCAATATGCTCAATAAACACCCTTTGTGTCTGCACTTTTTCCTTAACTGACAAGTACTTTAACTCCATGTGCTTTGCACCCTTCGAGTACTTGTCATTGTTTGAGAAAAAGACAACTGTAGAATTATCACAATAAATTCTCAGCGGCTTGGCAATAGTGTCGACAATTCCGAGCTCTGAGACAAAGTTCCGCAGCCACAATCCATGAACAATGGCTTCAAAACATGCCACAAATTCAGCCTCCATAGTGGAAGTAGCAATGACAGACTGCTTTCCACTCTTCCATGAAACAATTCCTCCAGCCAGGAGAAACATGTAACCGAATGTGGATTTTCTTGAGTCCACACATCCGACATTGTCTGAATTCGAGTAGCCAACCACTTCAAGGTGATCTGACCACCTGTAAGTGAGCATGTGGTCCTTGGTGCCTTGTAATTACCTCAGGACTTTCTTTGCAGCTTTCCAGTGGTCTAATCCGGGATTGCTTTGATATCGGCCTAACATTCCAACAATAAAACTGATATCTAGACGTGTACATGTCTGTGCATACATCAAGCTCCCAACCACAGATGCATAGGGAATAGATTCCATTTCTTTTGCTTCTAAATCATTCTTAGGACATTGCTTTTCACTGAACTTGTCCCCTTTCTGAATTGGAACTACCCCATGAGAGAACTTTTCCATTCTGAATCTCTCTAACACTTTAGTGATGTAGCCTTTCTGAGACAATCCTAACAATCCTTGTGATCTA
>JBBYHH010057469.1:4083-15786 GCA_038382905.1 Daphne laureola
ATCCATTAGAAGTGTATATGTGTCGGTACCTACAGAAAGAGGCAAAGTTCAGCAAAGGTAGAATGCACCTTCCACCATATAACACTAGTACTAGTGAAGGAAACCAAACTCCTCATAAAGTACTTACGGTTGTCTCCTAGCAGCCATTCCAGCATGAGATTCAAACTGTGATGGGCTAACCTGGAAAATAAATTTAGAAGAGAAAAAAAAAAAAAGGAAAGTAAGAAATAAAGATAAGGTAGAAATACAAGCCAATTCAAATATATCTGCATTAAAAACATGCACGTGCAAAAGCGATCAGTTACTGTTAATTTCACCTCTTTGTCACAGCAATCACAGACTATACCATTGCCCTGCTTGTACCCCTTAAGTAGTCTCTGCAAGAAATAAACGCTAGTTTCAGTTGGCAGCTATTAATATCCATAATATCCAATCCAGAACCTGACCATTAGAAAGGCTCATACATGTCCTTTGACGTAATATGCCAACTCAGCACCATCTGGAAGCCCGTTTGGCATAAATAACAACCGGTGAAGATCATTATCCCTACCAAAAAGCAGGGAAAAAAAGTTTAAGTGAAGAAGGACGAGCTACATAGAATTTAACTACAAAGAGAAGAATGGGTAAAGAACCTTTTTTTGGTGCCACCATCAGCAGTTCTCTTCTGTGGTGCAACTGAGTTGGTAAAGCTGGCATTGGGCCTGCAAAGTGAACTTGAAGTTAGGGGATCATACTAACATAAGCAAAAGGACTCAAGCTCTAGCATGCATACACACAAGCAAAGAGGCACATACACGCATGCATAGAAACATACATGACTGAATATACACATAGACAAACATTTATTCAAAGAATCATGCACACACAAAACACATTAGAGAGAGAGAGAGAGAGAGCGAACTTCTTCACTACGTGTCTCCAATCAATTGTTTCCGGGTATCTTTCCAGCCCGAAAGTTTGAGTCTGTAATGAAGAATATGAAGTGCTCATAGTTCCTTCAACAGATTTACTGAAACTGCAAAAAGTGTGACATTAAGATTGCTGTAGTATCACTTACATGTCATAACCAGACACATGCATACATGGCAACTGACTACATAATTCAGGAAGATTTCTTTTCCCAGCAGTCTCATACTGAAGAAGAATAATTTTCTGCCTCATGTTGCAGACTCATTGTTGTTCATAAGGGTGATTTCTGAAAATCTGAACCATGCTATCATGGAAACAAGAAAAATTACCTAGCAGAACGAGGAGAGTCTGTATCAAACTTCTTAGCAGATTTGACAATTTCCTTACCCTTCTGAAGATTAGCTGCAAAAGAACATAGCAAGTTGAGATCTCACCTATCCAGTTTTCTAAGTCACTGAATCAGGTTATGATCTAGTACATGTACATTTAATTATTTCACCTTTTACCCTAATTTCAAGACTCGTTGATTCATAATCTCAAGATAAATAATGCTTGTCTAACCTGGAAAAGAAAACAAAAAGAAACCTAATACTTCTTAATGTATATATTTACACAAAAAGCACTGTAAACCAGCTATCATACTATCATAAACAAATACAGAACATCTAATATTAGAAACAATCTAGAACAACGGTCATGGAACTAAGACAGGCAAGGATCGGGGATAAAAGATTATAGCATCAGTGCTACAAACCTTTCCAGTCCTGAAAGAACTGCTCATTGATAGAAGAACCAGCCACCGATTTAACCACTTCATCCAAAATGCTGAGTGGGGCAGTTTTTATTTCTTGAATGATATTATAAACTGGCTTTCCATTCTCCAGGTAAATGTGGTTATTCGGATGTCTAGTTTTGGCACCAGCATGCAACTCGAACTCATATGCGCTAAGCACCTGACAATAAAATGCGAAAGTTGGCTGAAACAAGAACACCATATCAACACCAACAAAGAATAGCAGTAGCACTGAGATTGACTTACTTTAGAGAAATTGCAGGTAAAGCATCCGCACAAGTACCCGCCACCGCGAACAATTCCAGATAGCTCTCTCTAAAAAAAAAAGATTTACATTATTTACCAAAACTATAAGGATTCAGAAACACCACAGCTCCAGAGAAATTTATCAGACAGCATATGTACCTCCGGTGACAAAGAAATATACTTGACCCGGGCCCCATCAAGTATGCCAGTGGCCAACAACTTCTTCACATTCGACGGGTAATTGTTCGCAAGAACCTTCTTAGACATTTTCAGTTCCATGTTTGGAGCGCATAAAGAACTGCTGTTGCATTCAACAGACGCATTCCCAACTGAAGCCATTGGCCGACTTTCGTAATTCTCCTTCTTCTTCGAAAACTTTAACGTAATTTTCCTAACACCAGTTGAGCTCAGATGCTTAGGAATTTCTAGTGTGACATGAGAGGTCGAGACAGCAAGGGAAGTGCCGGCAGTTGGAGACGTATCACTCACAGTCTCAGTGGAACTCGAATTTCCCGAGACGACAGAAGTGTCACCGACTAATGCAGCCTGGTTATTGCTGCAAAGAATCTCAACTGGTTGGCTAGTGACATCATGAAAGGTCGAAGTGTTCTCTTTTGGGGAGACAATGGGATTGGAAACCTCCGACCGAATGTCTTCGTGGGAGACCTCTTTCGCTTGCTCTTTACTTGGGGCAACATCAATAATGTCAGTTACGGGGTCGTGTTCGGAGACGGGCTGCTCCATTAAATCTACTGCCAGAGCTTCCTCGTAAACTGCATCGTCTCCCATTTCAAGAATATTTAAGATTATAACCACCCAAATGGGAAAACCATTCCAGCAGTCCTAATGTAAGAAAGCGAGGAACAAACAATATATCAATTTAAATGGTAATTCCGAGAAAAGTGATAACCGTCTTTTGAAAATTGGAACCAAACCAATGAAACAGGAAGGTTCACGCCGAAACGCACCAAGGAAACCAAAGCTTTGAACTGGAATCTAACGATAAGACAAAGGGGATTTGAAGAAGCTCCAGATTCAAATCTAGGCGGCAAAGAAAGAGTCGATTCGAATCTGAGAGATACAGGAAAAGGAAACCTAAAATCGGATTGGATGGAAAGGGAGGAGGGCGGAGGATTAGGGTTAGGGTTTGATTAATTTTGTGAAAATAACAGGGACGACGGACGGGGAGGGCGGCAAAAAACCAGAAAGAAAAGCTTGGTTAGCGGTCCAGATTTAGCTTTTCAAGCAAAGAAGAGATAGAATGAGGGAGACTGGGAAAAAACAGCGAGACATATCCGGTAGTAGTAAACATCATTAAATAATAATTATACTCCATGGAAAGTAATTGCTTACAAAATAAGTAAAGAAGAAAAAGTGTTTTATTTTGTACTCCTATCACTTTTTTGAAATATTATTAAAAAGTGAAAAGAGTAATAAAACGGAGAATAAAGTGGAAGAAACTGTAAGTACTATTTCATACGTAAGGAGTACTATTTAAAAATTGTTTTAGAAATATACTCCATATCCTAAATTGGGAAAACAGTTCTGATAACTATATTCACCATTATTAATATCCATAACTCCGGGAACTCTACATCTCAATCCTAAAGTTTAAGCTCCTTTAAAGTTTAGTCCTCTAACTTTGAAGTTCACTAGGTTAGTCTTAAAACTTTGCTAAACAAATCATCGAATAAACTTTAACCCTTTATTTTTTTATTTCACAAACATTACATTAATTTTCAAATATTTCATCAACTCATTCAAAAAGAAATTATACAAAAAAACAGATCATAAATTGCTAGTTGCTATGGTAGTAATAAAGTTAGCACGACACTTCTAGGAAGTTAGCGCATAGAGAGAAAATAAACTAACGATGGAGGATGAAGAGTGATGTTTCTGGATGAAATAAAAATAAATAAAATAAGCGATGATGATTCCGAAAAGCGGGAAATTTTTTGAGAACAAGTGGAGTAGGAATGGTGGGACCGTCTGGTAGGAACCGGTTTAGAGCACGAAATGCGCCAAGTGCGTTAAGCTGACGTGGATACCTGAGTACAACATTGGAAGTTGGAACAGAAGGATGCCTCATTTCCGCAAAGGATGTATCTAAAAGGAGCACTTTGTCATTTTCTTTAACCTAATTTAGGCGCAATATCATGCTTTCAACAATAATGGTAAATCACAAGACTAAACCTCATTTATTTATTTCCTAAAAAACAAACCCCCCAATTTTAAAACCCTACAACGACACCATCATCTTCTCCATCCCAAAATCAACCCAAATCTTCCTCGCCCAGATGGGCTTAGCCTACTTCGCCCTCGAGATCGAAGGCCACGGCCGCTTCGGCGGCCTTCGATGCTTCATCCCAGACGTAGATCTCGTCATCCAAGATTGCATCTCCTTCTTCAACCTTATCAAACAGGAGCATCTCTTCCAGAACCTCTTTTTTTTCTTATACGGCGAGTCGTTAAGCGGTGCGATCTGTCTTATGATCCACCTCGCTTGATCCTGAAGGTTTCGACGGCGCGATCCTCGTCACGCTGACGTGTAAAATCTTCGATAAGGTGAAACTCAGATTTTCGATCCCTCCGATCCTAACGTTAATGGCAAAACTGTTCCCAACTCTGGCGATCGTCCCGATGGAAGATCTGGTGGCTAAATCTGTCAAAGTGGAGGAGAAACGAATGGTCGGAGAGATGAATCTGATGAGGTATAGAGGGAGACTGAGACTGGGAGGGTGACAGAGTTTGTGGCGGAGAGATTGGGGGATGTGACGGTGTCATTTCCGGTTGTTCATGGAAGTGCGGATGTAGTGACGGATCCGGCGGTGACCAGAGAGCTGTATGGGAATTGCAAGGTTTTAAAAATGTGTGAATTTTGTGAAGTTTAACCTAACTGATGATGATAGTTGATAATTTACCATATTAGCTGATACCAGCTTTTCGTCAAACCTCAGTTAAGCGAACATACCCTTATAATTTTATTCTCTTTTAAAAATATCTTTCATTCCACTTTCACACCTTGTTTAACTTAAATAATAGTAGTATATAAAAAATTCTATAAAAATAAATTTAGGAACTACAAACTTTCATCTATCATTTATATACTCTATATAATAAACTACACCAAAGGTATACTCCATATACCTTCTATACCAAAATGTTAATATAAATTAAATATTAAAAATGATAAGAAAACAATTATTTAGGGACAGACCGCTGATTTTAGTGGAAATTGTTAATTTTCTTTTTCTTTTGTATTTTTAAGTTTTATGTTCTTAAATATAGACATTTAAAAAAGTTGATAAATTCTTATGAGAACGGCTTCTCAAGGTAGTTTTAGGGATTTTATATTTTGAGGGGTACTTAGGATAAGGCAGATATATAAAAGAATTACGTTTAGGGGTGTTTGGTTCACAGATTCGGTTAGCAGATTCTTAGAATTTATGGAATGTAAAAATATATAAAGTATTAATGATGGATAATAGAAATGTAGATTCTCACAATTTTGTGTTTGGTTCAAGGATTCTAGTAATATGGATTGTACATGGATGAGTTTGTAACTTTTACAAATATTTATGGGCTAATCATACAATTTTATAAGAACCATTTTGTAAAATTTATGAAAATTTAAGGACTAAATGTGTAATTTTTAGGGATCAATTTGTAAGATTTTCAAAAGTGCAGGGACCAAATATGTAGTGATCATTTTGTAAAAAATTCAGAAGTTCAAGAACTAAATGTATCAATATATAAAGTTTGAAGACTTTGTTCTAATAATTGTATGGATTCTAAGAATACATTGTTTATAGGTTGTATTCTGAATCAAAGAATTTGTGAAGGATGATAAATCCTAAGATTCTAAGAATGATGGATAATTATTTTTTAAAATGAACCAAACGTAATATTCCATAGGTCCAAGGGATTTTGAGAATCGATATTTCAAAAATCCTTAAACCAAATACCTCATTAAGATTTTTTAGAAATCGTTTTCATTAACTGGTTGCACACTTTTCATAAAATAGTAAATAAATAAATGGATTTTTTTTTTTTTTTTAGTTTAACTTGTTAGTTAAGTTGTCGTGGGGAACCTCATCTCAGGGAGGGGCGGATTACCATCAAATGGTGAGCCTCGATCCTCTATCTCGGTTGAGACCGTCTGGACAGACTTCGTAATTATCTACGACCATATATGTCTCCCGACCCAAAACACTATATGATACCTTCATGTACCCATCTCAGGGGAACCCACAATGGTTAAGGATTCCACGTGTATGACGTGGAGTCTACGTCCCGTCCCATCAAATACGTGTAACGCCCCCAAAACCCTCTTATGTGAAGATAGTCACTCATAGACCTATAAATACCCTCTTTTTTTCCATCATTGAGAGCACTCTTCTCTAATGACGAAGCATCGACCATTCCCCACACAGGGACTCAGGTCGACAACCGCACGAGCGAGTTCCCTCCATGGCCGAGACCCATACCTCGAAAGCCCAAGCGTGCGTACCTCACAGTACGTCTGCGATACCCATTATTGTCAATTCCTATTACGTTAATCTTGGCATTAACAGATATCAATCAAGCAACTCGACAGATTGAATCATTCAAGTTTGGGTTGAGCGGGTTATTTAGTTTTCTTGATGTCATGTTTGGGTTTTGAGTAGATTTAGGTCGAGTTGCATTCCTGTCGTATCAGATTTGAGTTTAGTTTTCGAATCAGGTATGTTCTAGTTATAACCAGGTTGATGTACTTTCATTTTAAGTTATTTAGGGTTGAAATCGAGTAGTTTGAATCATCCCAAATTCATAGCACCATCGACCATAAGCAGGATCACTTAGGCGAAGTGACCATAAACCAACCATCGGCCGCACTTAAACCTCTAGTCAGCTTAGAGTCCGCACGCAACCATTCTAGCTCCATACCCTGGACTTCAAGTTGCAACTCAACATCGACAGCAAGAGTCGATGTAGCCAGAAGTAGAACCACTCAGATAGCGAGACCAAAGATCAGTCTGTGCCAATTATAGTGGAGGATGCGTGCAATAACGCTAACTTATCTTCCCCTAAACTCTTAGATGCAACTCGACATTGACAATGCGTCGGCGAGGCTCTCCTTATCTTTGTTATGTAAAGTCCGTTAATGCCGTTGATATTCAAATTTCATTCCCTTAATAATCTTTATGTTCAAATCATTTTGAATCATTCAACATTCAACTTAATCGGTTTCACGTGAGATTTCAATTGAAGCATATTCGATTCAAATCGAGTTTCAAGTCATCAAGCTCATTTAAGGTTCATGTGGATTTTCCCAATTGGAATTAGAGTTGTAAAACGAACTAAGCCGTTTGCGAGTTAGTCCGAACTCGAGCTCGAACCACATTAAACAGGCCAAGTTTCACGAACCACGAATCCGAGCCTGAGCAGAAAAGTTGATTCGAATAATAAAATGAGCCGAGCTCGAACTTTTAAGGTTCGGCTCGAGCTAACTCGCAAGCCAATTCGAGTTAGAGATATAAAACAAATTGAGCCATACACGAGCATGTTCGAGCTCAAGCAGTCGAACCACGTTAAACAAACCGATCTTCACGAATCGCGAACCTGAGAAATACAACGTCTTTAGGATAATTTACAATTTAGTCCTTATTTTTTTTATTTTAATTAATTAAGTATTTGAACTAGTGATATTCGAGTTCGACTCAGTTCGACTCGGCTCGTTTACACCCCGATGAACACTTTGTGACAATGCTCTCCAAAACTCGCCTACACATAATGGAATCTATCTTGAGTTTTATAGGAGTAAATGAATAAGTAAAATCCATTTTTAGTCTCTTAACTTTAAAACGTATCATATTTTAGTTTTTTAATAATTCACCTACTTTGATCCTAAAATTATGATTTATATCCTGTTTTCGATCCTTCCATAAAAGAAAAAACTGTTAGTGGCTCCGTTTTTGTTGTTATTTTTACTTAAATACTCGTATGATTATAATCTAATTACATCTTCAATATAAATCTGATAATTAAGCTTACAATAGAAATGTGCATACAAGTCACTTAGCTTTTCATCTCTCTTCACTTTACTCTCTTTACTTTTCTCTCTCTTTGCTTCCATGGTCGTCTGCTCGTTTCGCTGCAAGCAAGATCCACGGCTAAGTCCCAGTTTCATATACTACTTCGTGATCGTCTTTCTTCTAAAGAATTGTGGAATTTATGTGGGCTTAGACAAGGAGTAGATGTTTAATAGAAAAAAAAGAAAAAAAAGAAAAAAAGAGAAGGAGTGGATGTTATTGGAAGCTCTTGGAAGGGCTTGCTGAGTCGGTGAATGTAGAAACTTGGAAAAGGACTAGTCTGGTTTAAAAAATTCATGATATTTACGCCATTAATCCCCCAGCTCACCAAGGACTAGTCTGCTCGTTTCCTTCAAAAGGGTCATTGAAAATCAACACTGATGTAGCGTTAAAACCAGATGGTCAAATAGACACGAGAAACGAGATCCAGCACGCCGGCGGCGTCTGACGAAAGAGATGAAGGCACAGAGCTCAGATCTGGAGATGAACGAGGAGGAGATGAAAATCCGACACCGGCAGGCGACAGCGTCTTCGCTCAAGATCTGGAAATGAACGAGGAGGAGGCAGGCTAAGTTCTTTGTTCTAATTTTCCTTTTCTCTGTGAGATTTAGAACTTTCAAAGATGCCTCTGAGTTTTGTCATAATTTATAATTTGTCTAATCAATTTTCAGAAATTTGTAATTAGTCCTAGCATGAGTTTATCTGCATTTTTGCGGTCTGAGTTTGTCCGTATTGTGAAAGTGATCAAATAATAACAACGATTAGACAGAGTAACCGGTTGGGGAGAGAGAAAGAAGAGAAGTAAAATGTTGGGACTGAAGTCTTAGGATAAAAAATATTAATGATAATAAAAATATTAATGATAATAAGAATAGTTAACCCTATAATTCTTAAAGGTCAACTAACAACACAAATAATCAATTAGGATAACTGAAGATTTTACTAAATTTTAGAGGGATAATTGTAATTTTTTAAAAATTAAGGGGATAAATTACAGATTATAAGAAATCTCAGGAAAATATTTATAAGTTTACCTTTAGATTATGGGTGAATTTTATTAAGCCGGTCTCTTGCTCAATTATAAGAGATTGAACTCTCCGAAGAAGGAGGAGGGATGAAAGGTGGATAAGGAGGAAGGCTAAAATTTAGGGGAAATTTTTTAGGGACTTTTATGT
Source organism: Daphne laureola (assembly GCA_038382905.1). NCBI lineage: Eukaryota > Viridiplantae > Streptophyta > Magnoliopsida > Malvales > Thymelaeaceae > Daphne > Daphne laureola. The sequence continues at coordinate 13,278 of JBBYHH010057469.1, forward strand.
ATATTTTTATAAAATGAGGGACTAAATTAGAATGAAAGCATTATATTCATTTAGGAAAAAAGTCCTATTTTGCCCTTAATGTTTGCTCGTTGAACCTTTTTTGTCATTATTTTAAAAATGGGTTCTTTTTTGCCATTAATACTTCATTTTTAGACTTTTTTTGTCACCGAGTTTACTTTTTGGATTTTTTTTACCACTGACGCCGTTAACAGAGAGAATATTATCAGAATATTCCGTTACGGAGTGTATATTCATACTCAATTTGACCCCAAACTTTAAAAAATGAAAATAATTAACCCTAAATTTATAAAAGTTACAATCGAAACCTCAAAAAATTAAACAAAAATTAACCTGACAGTGATTTAACTAAAACAAACTCAGACATCAAGAGCAGAACAAAACAAAACAAAACAGAGCATAGACATGGAAGAAACCGTCAAGGATTACAGCAAAATGAACAAAACTGTAGAATGTGAGCGAATTTGTCAATTTTTAAAAACTTTAAGGTTTAACGTGAAATTAATTTAACAACGGTGGCAAAAAGGTACCCTAAACTATAACGACAGTGGTAAAAAAGAACCAGTTTTTAAAATCATGGCAAAAAAGATCCAACGAGCAAACGTTAGTGGTAAAATCAGACATTTTCCCAGTTATTTACATAAACTAACAAGGAAAATGCTACGTACAGTCACTTTGGACACTCTCCCATTAAACACTTACCATATATATATTTTGGTGGACCTAGAATCAAGTAGGCCCGCAAAACTGATTACATGACATAATTTAAATGAGAGAGTGTCCAAAGTGACTGTTCGTAACATTTTTCAACTAACAATCAAATTAACATTTTTTTTATGGGAAAACTAAAATAGGAAAAAAATCATGATTTTAAAACTAAAATATGATGAATTCTTAAAAAAGGATAAAAATAAGATACGTTTTAAAGTTAAGAGACTAAAAATAGACTTTATTAGTAAATAAATAATCAAGCAAACTTCACTTAGTTCAGGGTCCAGTTGTGCAATTTGGTTTGGGAACTCCCTGCTGTCGTCACGGTTCACAACGCGGTCTGATCCTCAGCACCCGGCGAAGCATTTGCTGGACGAAAATGTCTTCGGCGTCATGTCTGAAATGCCTTCCTCTGTTTCAGACTCACACATCTCTCTTCCACCGACCCATCTCTTACTCCTCCATCATCGCCTCCGCTTCCACCCAGTCGCAGACCCAGTTCCCGCTTGCTCAAAATTTCACACCGAACCAGCTCCTCGACACCATCCGCCACCAGAATGACGATTCCGCGGCGCTCCGACTGTTCGACTGGGCTTCGAAGCAGCCCAACTTCGAACCCAACTCCTCCATATACGAAGAGCTACTCGCGAAGCTCGGTAAAGCCGGCGATTTTGATTCCGTGAATCGTATCTTGGAAGAGATGAAGCTTTTTGGGTGCGAAGTAACTGCAGGTATTTGCTTGACTCTTATTGAGAGCTATGTTGAATTCGAGTTGTTTGATGAGATTCCAGCTGCCGTCAAACGGATGGAGAGTGAATTCGGGTTAATTCCGGAAACACGTTTCTACAATAAATTGCTGAATCTTCTCGTTGATAAGAACAAGTTGAAGTTGGTGGAAATGATGCATACTGATATGGTCAAGAAAGAGGTTAAGCCTGACGTTTCAACTTTTAACATATTGATAAAGGCATTGTGTAGAGCTCACCAGATTAGGCCAGCTATTCTGATGATGGAGGAGATGCCCAGTCATGGTTTAAGCCCGGATGAGAAGACATTTACTACGTTGATGCAAGGGTTTATAGACGAAGGCAATCTCGATGGAGCATTGAGGATCAAAGAAGTAATGGTGGAATGTGGCTGTCCAGCTACCAATGTCACTGTCAATGTTCTGGTAAATGGGTTTTGCAAGCAAGGCAAGGTGGAGGAAGCTTTGAGTTTCATTCAAGAGATGGTGGATAAGGGGTTTTATCCCGATCAGTTCACGTACAATACATTGGTGAATGGATTGTGCAAATCGGGGCATGTGAGGCATGGTTTGGAGATCATGGATATGATGCTTCAGGAGGGGTTTGATCCGGATGTCTTCACTTATAACTCTTTAATTTCGGGGCTGTGTAGAGCTGGGGAGGTCGAGGAGGCAGTCGAGGTTCTGGACCAGATGATTTCGAGGGATTGCTCACCTAATACTGTTACTTACAATACTCTGATTAGCACTTTGTGTAAGGAGAACCAGGTTGAGGAGGCCACGGAGCTTGCTCGTGTTCTCACGGGTAAGGGAATTGTGCCTGATGTCTGTACATTCAACTCTTTGATACAAGGCTTGTGCCTGACAAAAAATCATTCCATTGCTGTGGAGCTCTTTGAGGAGATGAAGAAAAAAGGATGTAAACCCGATGAATTCACTTACAACATGCTGATTGACAACTTGTGTTCTAGGGGGGAGCTAGAGGAAGCATTAACCCTTCTTAAAGAAATGGAATCAAGTGGGTGCTCTAGAAAC